>PVLA01012302.1:0-45724 GCA_004027455.1 Hydrochoerus hydrochaeris | reverse complement strand
CTTTTCCTCTTATTTAATTGCTTATCCTACCTGGTGGTTTCTTTCTGTTGTTGTTTTGGGGATTGTGGTCATTTTTATCTCTGTCTAGTATGTCTTTCAGTCCTTTTTCTAGGGTTGGTTTAGTGGACATGAATTTCTTCAGTTGTTCTTTGTCATGGAATTATCTTGTTTCTCCATTAAATTTGAATGAAAGTTTTGCTGGGTACATCAGTCTGGGTTGAAAGTTGTTTTCTTCCAGGGCTTGAAACACCTCACTCCAAGCTCTTCTGTACTTAGGGTTTGTACTGAAAAGTCTGTTGTGATTCTAATGGGCTTTCCCTGATAGGTGAGTTGTGTCTTTTCTCTAACAGCTTTTAGTATTCTGTTTTTATGCTGTATCTCTGGGATCTTAATTATTATGTGTCTGGGTGTGGACTTTTGTTGATTGTGATTGGCATTCTATATGCCTTGCTTATGTGCATATCAGATTCTTTCCCCATGTTTGGGAAATTTTCTTTTATTACTTCTGTGAATATTTTGGCTACATCATTTGCATTGACTCCTGCCTCTTCACTGATGCCTATTAATCTTATATTTTTTCCCTTGGCATCATCCTGAAGCTGTTGGATTGTCATTTCATGCTGCTTTAGTATTTTTAAAAGTTCTATCCTTTCATGATCACTAATTGTGATCCTGTAGTCAAGGTTGAGGAAATCCTATCCTCAGCTTCATTTAAGTGGTTTTGCAAGCTTTGAATAGACTTTTTTTGTTTCTTGGATGTCTCTTTCAGTTTGTTTCATGAATTCTGCATGTTTTCTATATTGTTCATTCAAGGTTTCAATCAGTTTCCCATGCTGCTGTACTTTTTTCTTGATTTCTTTTTTAGCTGTGCCCAGCAACTCCTTTACTAAGGTTGTTATTTCTGTCTTTACATGGGAGAGTACTTGTAATTTGATTTCCTCTGTAGCCTCATGGAGTTGTTTTTTTACTTTGCTTGCTATCTTTTTAGAGGTTCCCAGTGTGTTACTTTTGGGGTCCTCCATTTCAATATCTCCTGCACTTGCTTCTGGTGGACTAGATGTTTGAGACTGCATTTTGCTTTTTCATTTTCCATTTTTTTTCTGCCTGGTGTTTTCTGTATGTAGGAGGGAGTCACCCACACTCTTCATATTCACCAAGGTCTTACAGTTAGTTGCAGGGGGCTTTACTACTGGCCCTATTTACCCACTGTAGACCTCTATTTTAGGGGCATACTCACCACACTGGCACAGTTAATCTGCTGTAGTCCAAGATTTGCCATCTGGGAGGTAAATTCCAAGTTTTTTTCATGCGCTGAAATTCTACCAGAGTGTGCGGTGAGGGCCTTAGGCTGGAATCTGGGTCCTGCTCACTCCTTGGTGTTTCCTTGGCATTGCCTGGTTAGCCCCTATTCCTGTGTGCGGCTCGGGATGGTCTGGGATGCTGTGCTTGGTTATTTTATTTCTAATAAAATACTGCCTGGGAACAGGCTCAAAGTCCCTTTGCATGCACTGAGATTCCACCAGAGTGCATGGATGAGGGCGCAAAGCTGGAATCTGGGCCCCACTGGCTGCTTGGCAGTTTCTCGGCATGGCCTGGTTAGGCCCCAGTCCCTGTGTTGGATGCAACGCATGTTCTTACCAACTGAGAGCAGGCTCAAAGTCCCTTTCCCTGTGTTGGGATTCCACCAGAGTACGTAGTGAGGGCCCAAATCTGGAATCTGGGTCCTGCTTCCTCTTGGCATTAGCTGGGCATGGCTCAGTTAGGCCCCGTCCCTGTGTGCAGCCCTGGGTGGTCTCGGAAGCAGCATGTGGTCTTACCTCCTGGGAGCAGGCTCAAAGTCCCTTTTCCTGTGTTGGGATTGCTTTAGAGCATGCAGTGAGGGCCCAAAGCTGGAATCTGGGTCCCACTGGCTGCTTGGAGGTTGCTGGGCATGGCCCGGTTAGGGCTGAGTCCCTGTGTGTGGCCCGGGGTGGTCTGGGAAGCAGCACATGGTCTTACCGCGTGGGAGCAGGCTCAAAGTCCCTCTCCATGTGTTGGAGTTCTGACAGAGAGCACGGTGAGGGCCCAAAGCTGGAATCTGGGTCCTGTTGGCTCCTTAGCGGTCCTCCTTTGTTGTTCTTTAAGGTTTCCATCACTTTCATATGCTCCTTTATAATTTATTGTGTCTTCTCTAGCTATGCGAAGCTTTTCCTTCATTAATTTCATCAGCTCTTTTATTTTTTAAATTTTATTTCTGATCTGATTTCCTGATTTTTATTTTATTTCTAATCTGATTTCCTCTATAACCTTGTGGATATATTTCTTTACTCCCTGTCTTTTCAGAAATTTCAGGTGTGTGTCTTCCACTGTCTTCTATATCAATGTCTCCTGCACATGTTCTGGATGGGCCAGAGGTCTGAGGTTTTATTTTGCTTTTTTGTTTTGTCATTTTCACCTCTTGATTCATATTTTTTTTTCAATCTCTCCAATCTCATTGGTCCATCATTTCTGTCTACTCTGGCTCCTATGTGGCTGGTGTTCACCCAATTTATGGGTCCCACAGTGTAGGGGAGGGACCAGTTACCTAGATTCCTTTTGTGGGGCCAGTTGGGTATGTCCCGGATTTTTCCTGAGCTGACGAGTCTAGGAATATTGATGTGAACCAATCCTTGGCGCATATTCTTTTTTTTTTTTTTTTTGAGGGTCTCACTGTGCAGTTCAAGCTGGTCTTGAGCTCACTCTGTAGCCCAGGCTGGTCTTGAACTCACAACGATCCTCCTGCCTCAGCCTCCCGAGCACTGGGATTATAAGCATGAGCCACCACGCCCGGTGACTTTTCTTTTTTTCTTTTCTTTTTTTGTTTTGTCTCCTTGGCTCATATTCTTACTGCTGCTTCAGGCTTTTCCAGGTCACCAGACTCACTTGTCCATGGTTTGTACTCCAGCCAGGATCCTACTATATACTGAGGATGTCACAGATCTGCCTGGAGTCATGTGCATGGAAGGAGGGCTCCTCCACTCTCTTAGTGGCCTGCCAAGGTCATCCAGGTGGCAGAGGGCACCCTCATGGTAATTAATAAAAATATTTAGGAAGTTTTAAAATTTTGACATGCTCTTAAGTAGGTTTAGAAATGAAATTTGTATATTATGTCTTAAAATTTTTATGAAAATATTTTAATTATAATTTTTCCTTAGTAGACATAGTGGGAATTTTGATTTCTTTTTCAATTCTTTTATACATATTGATGTATTTCTACCTCTTCCTGTTTAATATTTTTAAAAATGCTGTTCATTTCACTTGCTTTCAAAAATTTTTGTCTGTATTTATCATTCTAATTCTCTCATAACTGAAGAATTCTTCACCACTTTTTGGTACATGATTCTATTTAATTTGTAATATCTAAAATTTGTTTCACATTTTTTTTTTGTACCAGGGATCAAACTCACGACCTTGTGCTTGTTAGGTAGGAACTTGCACCACTGAGTTAAATCCCTTCCACATAAAATTTGTTTAACTTTATTTTCTGTTGCTTTTGTCATACATTTGACTATTTATTTGACTTTTCAAACATTAAATTTTAATATTTTAAGGTGTATGAGTGAAGTTTAGTAAATGTGAAGAGAGTAGACAATATTATGTCATCTAAAAAGAATGGCTAACACATATGGAGGCATTCAGGCAAGAATGGAATGTTGTGTGAGATGATGGGGGAATGAAGGTGAGTTGGATGAAGAATTTTTAGGAATGTCTTTAAGAAGAGGCAAGATATTTCTATGTTGAAACAGGGTATAATGAGAAACAAGGCCATGTTCAATGTACTGTGGAGGCATAAAATGGAAATAGACTTTTGAAGAAAATTACTTCAGTAGTGTAGATATATTGACATTGACATGAGCAGATATGAAAGGAAGAATGGTCTTCTTGGGTTTTGCTGCAGAGGAGAAGGTGAGAATACAGGGTTGATTTAGATAAGCCTCAAAATGTGCTACTGAGGAGAATATAGTATATACAACAGTGAATAAATATATGTAATGTTAGTGAGTAGTGAAAGCCATGGTAAAAGAAATTAAAATGAAGTATGCATAAGAGTAATGAGATTTTGAATTCAAAATATAGAGTATGTTAATTGACTTTCTGTTGTTATAATAAATTACTTGAGGCTGAGTACTTTATAAATAAAAGACATGGGCTGGGGATTTAGCACAACGGCATAAGCGCCTGCCTGGTAAGTGCAAGGTCATGAGTTTCATTCCTGGCAACAAAACTAACTAACTAACTAACTAACTAACTAACTAACTAAATGAGATTATTTGGCTCCCATTTCCAGAAGGTCAAGCAAAAATAGCATCGTCTCACCTCTGACAAGGCATTTTTGCTGCATCCCAACATGATAGATTTTTGCTGCCCTTCACAGTGGAAGGGCGAGTGAGAAGAGATCACCCGGCACTGAAAGAAGCCAGAGAGACTCAGGGTCAGGCTTTCTCTCCTTATAATTACTGTTTCTTATAGGAAGTGACTGGAGTCCTTCAAAAACTGTATCTCTTCTGAAGGTGGCAATTGCAATGACATAAGTGTCTACTACTAGAACCCATTTCTTAAGAGGTTTCTCCGCATTACAACATTGTGATCTTTAGGATTAAGCCTCCAGCCCATTACCCCTCAAAAGACACATGTAAGCCACAACTGAATCATACCAAGTTGGATAAATCATATCAATGAAGAAACTGGATAAGGCCTAATAGAGGGTGAGACAGGCCGATTGATGTCTGATCTGGCTTCATAGTTGGTGTGAAATATTTAGTAGAAGAAACTACAGATAGTCTAGAATCATGAATTAAATAGAAGACCATGATCAAATTCACCAAAGACTCCAGAAAACACCTCTAAGTGACAATTCTGTCTTCTCAATTTCCTTCAAACCTAAAATCAGAGTTTTCAGTTGATTCAAAGCATGTGAACAGATATAAATCAGGTAAAATAGTTTTTAAAAATAATGCTGGGAAATTATAGAAGTCTCTTCTAGGGTCATTTGTGAATCAAGAGATTGTTACAAGGAAAATTCAAGAACAAGAGAAAAGCTGTTATAGTTCTTGAATTTCTTTTTGTCTTCTGTTGACGGAAAGGAATAGTCAGTTTTGGAAAGAGATCTCTGTGCTATGATGATCCTTTCTCATAATCCTTGCACTTACTCTCCACAGGAAAGCCGGAGGCTATCATTGCATGAGCTGTGTTTGTAAAGAGTTACAGTGTAGACTGTGCCATTATAACACTTTGACCAAACTGTTCTAGGCCTAGTAGTAGCTATTGTTTTAAAAGATAGCATTTAACAGCAGTGTTTTCCAAATAATGTAGCATGTTTTCTCCTACTCTAATAGCTTACTTAAAGAGTCATTTTCCCAAGTTACCCAGGGATGTTGAAAATAATTTCCCCATTCCCCCTGGCTTATATTCTAGTTGTCAAAAAGTCAAAACACAAACAGTAGCTGAACAGACTCAGTTATGTCTAACATGGTAATTGTTAAATCATTCAGAAAGAGAAAAATAAAAAAAAAATCACACCAGAAGTTATTATTATGCATATGCATTTTTAATGTCTGATTCTCTGTAAAACCTTAAATTACAATGCAGGTTAAATTTCCCTTGCTGATTTATAAGCATAATGTAAACTCTAGACACACTTAATGATATTGCAATGTAAAACTGTTCTGTTGCAAACTAAAGACCTTGCTTAGCACTGCAAAGCTCCAGGTTCATTTCAATGTGATCATTCAGGCACTATGCAGAGATTATGCATTTATTGTATTTTTTTCATGAATACATGAATGAATAATAAGTTCAACAAACAAGAGTTTCCTACTGGGAATGTCAAACAAATCATTCTGCAAAGTGCTCTGAATTTCAATCAATCACTCTTCATAACACTCACCCCACTGCATTCTTTGGCTTCAGCAAAGTCAGCACTTGGAATCAGTATAGGCTTGAATAGGAGACACAGGTGCAGGGAGCACAGAAAGGTCAGGCTGCGCTCCTGTCTTTCCCACTCAGTGGAGCCTTCTTACCAAAGCCTACACTGGTTCCTGTGCATTGATAGTGACCTAGGGCATCGGTCCATGATATTCTGATGGCGTTGCTTCAGTTACACCCTTGCAGTTATTCGTAAGCTAGAATCCAGAAGCTCTGGAGAGTGGCTCAGTGGAAGGACAGAGTCCCTCAGAGGTAAAAGGCAGACAGAAAAGGGCCAGTATGCAAGACTGTACACTTAGTATTTGTTAAGACTTGGAGGAATGGTATGTTAGTGAATATAAAGGTCTCATACTAGGTTTGTTTTTCAGAGCCTGGAGTCTTTATTTTAGCAAGTATCATTTGAGTCTCTAAAGCAGAATTATGGTGCCTCTGTCTTGAGGAATCATTATGTTCATCTTAGAGAATTCACTATTGCTATTATGGTAACCTAGATCCATGTCAAGTCACGGGAAGGAAGAAACTTGAAGAAAAGAACACTTCTTTTTCTAGAGTTGTTTGTTCAAAGCTAGTGTAGGACAAGTTTTAGGTGGAGCTGCTCACTCTGCCCCCATTCCTTTGTCTACATCATGACCGCAGGCAAATTCTAGTGCTGAAGTTAACAATCTCCTTGGTGGGAGATACCAGACTGAGGTCTGTCTACAGCTTGAGGCAAGAGGCTTAGTTTGAAGAAACTTGCCCATGTACAGAGAAATCTTGTTAGTCATCGCCTGCAAATCAATGAATACCCAACAAATTTTGAGTGAATTCCAAAAGTTGTGCTAATTAGATTTATACCTCAGTATAAATCAACATCTTAGCTTCCCCCACCAATGAAATGTTACTGAACAATACAGCTGCTTATATTTTTTTTAGAGCTTCCAAAATAAGAATCTTACTGTTACTAATTAGATCTTCCTGACCTCAGGACCTCTCCAAGATCTGTGTGGAGCAGATGTGACTTGTCAGTTCTTGTAGTGCATGGAATACACAACATAGTGGTTACTTAATAAAAGCTAGTTCCTTCCTCTCTCTCATTCCCTAACATTTGTCATAACAAATCACAGGTTGTAGATTTGTCAGGTTTTGTTACAAAGATGTCTTTCCCACTAGGAATCTGATATGAATAATGTGTTGCATTGCATTTTCTGTAGAGGGAGATGATTGAGTAAAGTGTGGCAATCATTTTAACTCTGGATTATTCATTTGGGATTAAAGAGTGTTTCTAACTGAAAACACTTTCAAATCCGTAGTGCTCTAATTGCCAAGACAGTGTGATGCAGGATAAATAGCATCACTATTTAAAGCCTTGGTTTCTCACTTGAAAAATATAAATGTAAAGATTTGTTCCCAGGACTTTTCAAGCATTGTAACATAGATTTTAGAGTATAGAATTCAGGGTTGAATTGCTTGAGGTTTAAATCCTTGGTAAATTAAACCTATGTCTCAGAGTCTTCACTGGCAAAAAGGTGAAGGATTAAATGCATAGGTAAGTATAAAATTATTCACCTATCCCAGGAATCTTCTGCAAATAAATGTTTATTATTCTGGTTCTAAATTCCAAGGTATTCCAATTCTTTATTTTATTTATTTTTTGTTTGATACCAGGGATCAAACTCACAACCACGTGCTTGCAAGGTAGGCACTTAGGCTGCTGAGCTAGATCCCAGGCTACCTACTCTTTATTGAGTAGTGAATATATTATTGCTGTGAATGTGCTAAATATGATTTGAGTCTTGTAAATATATACTGACAAAACTAGGATAGTATAATTATCTTCATTTCACAAAGGAGAAAAATATAGTGAGTGCTGAATTCCTCATAATGGAGCAGGAATCCAAAGCCCAGTTCTGTCTTCTGCAGCTCTCCCACTGTCCCTGCAAGGTTCCACTGGAATCAGACCCATCATGAAGTACTATAGAAATGAAGAGGCAGGGAAGAGAAAGGCTCTTTATTTCTTTTAAATTTTTTAAAATTATTTTGAAGGTAGTAAAATACAACAGAACAAGGCAGAACAAAGCCAATTGAGACAGTGCAGTGAAACTGGTACAGAACTTCACAGCAGGTTACCGGGATAACAGTAATAGGTACTATAGTATATCTCGTTGTCTTCACAATAGTTCTTTCAATCAGGTATAGCAAAATCAAGCCAAATATAGAACATTATAGAACTTATCAAAACAGAATACTGAATAGAGCAATACAATTAATCAGAACAGAGCAAAACAGTGATAGCAATATTTGCCTTCAAAGAGATGGTAGAAGAAAATCCCCTCTATTTGCTATATTGCATATGGTCAACCTCCCAAGAGATGGTCAGACCTCTGGCCCCCTTTGCTAATGGGGTGGAAGGATGTTTGATTCTCAGCCCGCATGCCAGTAGGCTCATGGCTGCTTGCCAGGTTGGTGAGCGGGTTCCTTGGTTTCCCAGCACCCTAAGTTCCAACATGGCACAGATCTCAGGAGACACTGGCTGGTTCTATCCCTGGAGCAGTCACTGCTTGCCGGAGCCACAGTTCGAAAGTCTCTTTTGATGCCTCTAATTAGTCTATCAGACTGAAAGTTACCTCCATTGAATTGAGGTCCACCTGTTTCACTGCTGACTTTGGTACTTTGTTTCATAGTTTTTCAGGGTTTATCTAAACAAGTGCAGGCTACTTTCTTTTTTTACAGTAATCCATAAAGACCTCTTGCTTCAGACTTCAGACTAGTTCAGTGTGCTGGTAGTGCCGCAAGCAAGGTTGCTCTTGTTTCTCAGTTACCTTCCCTTTTCCATTACTTTGGCACCTGGATTTCCTTCTGCTGTCTCTGCTCCTTCCCAGGGGTGAAAGGCACAAGTAGCTATCCACAACCCACACTGTGCCCTCAGGACTTGTGCATGCATGAGTATGTGTGAGTCAGGGAGATCAAGACACTGAATTGCCCTTTAGATTGCTCACCAGAAATATTCTTAGTGATTATGATTGGATTTTATAGTAGGAGCCAAATACACATTGTGTACTTGAGTGTCTGAGTAGGCCCTGAACGCTGATAAGCAAGAGACAAACCTTAGCATATTTCTCTGGGTCTGCTTGAGCTCTTTATCCCTACCACGTCTCTGTGTCCTTGAAGTCAGAATTTGAGGTGTGTGTGTGTCTTCCACTCTGATGGGCAGGCAGCCTCACACAACTCCATTCAACTAGTTGATATTCAAAAGCAAAGATACACTATTATTTACTATAGCACTAGCTTTAAATGAAAGTCTGGATTTAATGCTTTATTAATTAAAATCTGTAATTATTAAAACTGCTACAAATAGGGAAGAAGTTAGCAACTAAAAGACAGATTATTTTAAATGGGCTTAATTTAGAATCTTTAGGTCAAATAGGTCTAAAATACTACTCTATTCTGGCTGCTTGGAAAAGGAAAAGTTTATTTCTGGGACAGAAATTGGAACAGATGCTTATTTCCCTTTCAGCGTTCCTGTGTATATTTCTCTTAGTTGTTGATATTTGATGAGGACTGTGTTTAAGAGTCACAGGGACATGCATACAGCAATACAGTGGGAACTGATGCACAGGGACTTATTGGAAAGAGAGGCCACAATTAACTTGCCAAGATTCCAATAACATTTCAATGGATAGTGACCTTATTGGAAAATAGGCATTCTAAAGACATTTCATTACTTATAAAGAGAGAAAAACATTTCACACCTCATGACATCACACAAAAGTAAAGACAAGGTGTTTTGTGATTATCCCTTATTTTTAGAAATGATAAAGATGGGAGTGTTATGGCTTATGTCTAGATGTTCCCCAAGGTCTCATGTGGTCACAGGTGGAGCTGTTTCAGAGGTGACTAGAGTATGTGATGCAGGGATTAAGGCTATGTGGTTACTAAAGTAGTCTACTGCTTGGGATAGTTTTGAGTGTGAGTGTTACTTACCCTAAGGCAGGTAGCCTAGATAAAATGTAAAGAGACAGAAAAAAGCTTCTCTTGGTGCGTGTAGCCCTCCGCCTTCTACTCACCATGAGCCATTTCTCCTCTGTGATATCCCTTTGCCACTGCATCTCGCCTTGAAGCCATCAGGCTATGGACTGAAACCTCTACGAGCTGTGAACTAAGTCACTTTTAACTTTGGGTGTTGGGTATTTTGTCTCATTGAGAAAAATTAACTAAGACAAGAAGTCATTGTCAAACAGAAGCTAAACCCAAGAAAATCTTATTCTAAACCACTCTTTTTACTATTGTAATCCAAATATTGTATCTTGCAATCCCTTTTCTAGTTCTCCTCACACTCTGGAAAGTTATATTTGTAATTCCATTGATGTTATTGGAATTGTGGCAAGTTAATTGCAATCTACAACCTCTAAAGTAACCCACAGCGAGAGTAAAAACGCTATTCATAGTTATGGGCTGCCCAGGGGTCCTGCACCCAACCCAAGCAAGGATACATGGACAAAGAAAGGCCTTGATTCAAGGCCTCTCCCATAATTTAGTATCTTGTGTATAAGGCAGTGAGTGACAGTGAGGATGAGTGACAGTGAGGATGGCGGGAACTATGTGAGTAGCTTGAGCCTGCAAGCCAGGTGGGGAGAAAAGCATCTTTTCAGTATGCAAGGAAGATGATACGCAGAAGGCTCAGTCTGCATAGCTCAATTCGGGTAGCTTTTGAATGGTTTTAGGAGGCTGTTGCTTCAGTTTCTGATATGTAAACTTTTGTGCCCCAGGGCATCATAGCCTCTTTTTACGAGACTTATACCCAGTTGACATTCCTGGAGCTAGCTGGCTCTGCCATTGCACTGCCCTCAATCTTTTACAGAAAGCATGATGTGAGGAAATAGGAAACTGTCAGGTTGACCTCAAGGATTATGTATCAGTTCCTCAGCTGGCCTTATTTGCATTGTTATAGCCAGTTGAAGGGAGAAGGAAATACCATAGCCAGCTCTGTATGTATCAGTGCATGGAAACAAGAGTCGATTTAACTAATGCTGAAACGATTGTTCTACATTCAAGGGAAGCTGCTCAAACTGTCTCCTATGTTTTCCCATGGAACATATTTTTGTCCTATTGCCGCTTATTGAGTTCATAGGTGCTAGATGCTGGTGCTATCCTTCCAATTTTTTCTCATATGTCTTAAATAGGATTTATCCTTTCTAAAGTTAAAATAGTCTTGGCTAAATGAATTGTAATGTCCTTTTTAAAGTGTTTGTACACATATGCTATCATCAGAAATCTTTCCTTCTACACTTGATCTTAGCCAAAAGGCCGAGAAGCGATAAATCTTTCCTTCTATATAAATGTCCTTGGAAATGCAGCTCACTCCATTTTGATGCTAGGATTTTACTGGTGCATCCTTCACTTGTCATCTTGTCTGAAGGAGAAATCCCCGCTCCTTCTTGTGCATTGTGTGCCACCACTTAACTATCCTTTGGCATCTCAAACCCAGTGTGCTTGGAGCAAGACTCACTATTTTTCCTCTTCTTGCTCTAAACTCTTTGCCTTCCCCCATGTCTTCTCACTTTTTAGCACCCTCACTGCTTTCTTCAGTTGCCCTACCAGAAACTTTAGTTATTCATAGCTATTTTTAATTCCTCTAATCAGCCATGCCCAGAGATAGATGAATAGATGCATCAGCACTCCCAGCACCATTAGTCACATTACTACTGTCAGCGCCGTGTCTCCTGCTTCAGGTTCTTATTGGCTCTTCCTTGGACGACTTCACTATTCCCCATGTTCAGCATCTTCTCTCATAGATTTATCTTACCCCTCGATGTCAGAGAAATAGTCTTAAAATTTAGTGCTTATGTTGTCTCCCTAACTTGAAAAGGCTCTCCTTTGCCTGCTTCAGTCTTTCCCACAAAGCAAAAAGTTATTTTTTTTGATGCAAAGCTACCACCCTAGCACAGCCAAAGCATTTTCTGTATGACACTGCATGTACATCTTACTTATGTTTCTTTAAAGGTAAATGGAATTATTTGCACCCATGCTAATTTTTCACTTGAAATGTTCTTTCATTTATCAATAGTAAACTGGAAAAGGAACCATATCTATGTTTTGCTCAGTGTCAAATCCTAAGAACCCATGATAGTGTCAGACATGGAATGAATGGACAGAGAGGTAGACTGACTTACCCAAAGTACTAGTTGACTTTCTGTTGTTGGGTCAAAAATACCTGACATATACAATTTAAAAGAAAAAATGTGTATTTGGGGTCACAGTTTCAGAAGTTTAGTCTGTGGCTGGCTGACTCTAAAGCAGAAATGGCATGGCAAAAGAACATGGAGGACAGCTGCTCACCTTAGGGCCGGTGGAAAGAAGGAGAAGGAGCCACCGGAGAGCTGCCCCTTCTCCCCTCGTGCCCCATGCCTGCTTCCTTCTTCTGGTACCACCTCTCAATAGTCCAGTTAGCTATGTATTCAATGTCGTGATCCCTTGATGAGAACATCACCCTAATTATCTGGTTGATTTTCAAAAACTCTACTTCTGAACACATGAGACACTGGGAGACATTTTAGATCTAAACCCAAAGACATGAATAGTGGCAAGAAAGTACAGGTGTTTGGGTCTTTTGTCTCTCTGCCTGTTATTTTCTATTCTAATGTATTTGCTAATTTGAGGCTATAAGGAAACAAATTTCCTAAGTGGTGCCAGAGAGATCCACTGGCTCTTGTTTAGCCCTGATGTTTCATAAAATATATGTCCAAAGCAAGTTGACATTTTCTAGGGGCTACAGGAAAGGAATGTAGGTAGCATATTGGGTTTGATTCTTCTCTTTGGTCCTAACATCACAAAGATAACATCAGATGGGACATTATTAACATACATATTTTGCTTTATGAGATCCAATGGAATCTGAAATTCTGTATTTCTAGTACATTTCCAGGTGTGGTCAGTGTTCTGGCCACCACTTCAAGTGGTACGTAATTATGTACAGATCACTTTGAGTTCACTAATATTTTTCTGTTTTAAAAAATTCTCCAATGTTCCATGGACATAATAACTTGATTATTATAACATTCAGAGAAAACTATCTTAATGCAGATCAAATTCTAGTACAGGTAGATGATAAACATAACACAGGGTAAGAATCAATATTTTTCTATAACAGTTCTCTTTTTGGATCTTATTTCAGAGAAATTTATCTATACTGGCAATTTTCATACCAAGGTTATGACTATTGTTCAATGTTTCTTCAAAGATACCTTCAGAATAATTAATTTGACAGCATATCAAAGCTGATTTGGGGAATGCATTGTGCAGATATTTGTAATTTAATTTCAGTGAAGGCATGGTTCCTTTCCAGTCTCTGGGTATCTGAATTGAGTTAGTAACTCCATCAGTATTGATGTCATCTGTCACTATTTGACTTACTGTACTTTCAGTAACTTTGAGCAGACCCATAATCTCATTGTTGGTTTAGGACTTTGAATTGAAAGAATCCAAAGTATGATCAACTGCTACATCAATAAGAGATATAATGCTTATTACTGATCAGTGAAAACTCTGCACCTAGTCTGCAGTGCCTTTTGTGGTGCTATTGTATAAGCTGACTTTTATCTTGTTACTGATGAGTAATATTAAATTGGCTTTTTTAAAAGCCTAAAACATTGTATTAGAGGTAAGGTGGGTATATTTTTGTTCTAGAATTGGTATACTTAACAGTTTATTGATTTTTGTTTTCACGATGAAAAAATTATGCCTAGTAAATATCTTGGTTCATAAACATATTTCTATGTACTGAACTTAATCTAGTTAAAAATAAACATTGAAAGAGGAAATAACATGGGGCATTTCTGTCATGACTGGATCAATGGGCAAGCAGTAGTTCATTGAGCCTGGGAAGGAATTTAGCGGTTAATCTAGGAGCAGAGTCCTTTTACAAGTCTGGTGAATGACAGTGCTGAGAACCTTATGAACAATGCTGAATATCAACTTATTAAATGTGATGACTGGGGAATAATTTTAAAACTTTATAGCAAGTCTTATAAATGATCTCCAGTGTCAGCAATCCATAGGAGACTAAGCACTTTAGTGACTGACATAGAAATTACCTGTTTTGGTAATATTTAAGGAATTAACTTACTACCACCAATCCAAACTGGCATAATGGTATTTGTCTGTTTTTTATAAATTAATTTTATTGATACATTTCAGACAGACATCATGATACCATTCATCATAGGGGATTTGTATCTGTATATGATAAATCTTAGTAATTCTTTTGTTACCATTCCCCTCCCTCCCTTCAACCCCTCAGCACCTCTTTTTGTGTCCATTGTTTCCTTCGATTCTCTATTTTCCTTTCCTTTGTTTCTGTCTACCCCCTCACTAGTTTCTCTTTCCATTTGAATATTTTCTTCCTATTTCACAATACCTATTATATATTGTGGTCCTTATTTACCTTTTTGGTTTTTTCACACCAGAGAAACAATGTGGTATTTAAACATATGTGTCCAATTTATTTCATTGAAGACTATGACCTCAAGGTGCATCCATTTACCTAGAAATTTCTCAAGTCATCCTTCTTTATGACAGAGTAGTACTTTACTGTATATATGAAAAACATAACTTTATCCATTCATTGGTTGAGGATCATTTGGGTTGTTTCCAAGATTTAGCTATTACAAACTGGGCTACTATAAATATGGATGTGCATAGATTGCTCTGGTATGATGTTTTTAATTTCTTTTGGGAAGATACCAAGAAAGAGAATGGCTGGATAAAATAAGATTTCTAATTCTAGATTTTGAGGAATCACCATAATGTTTGTACCAGTCTACATTTCCATCAATGGTGGAAAAGCATTCCTTTTTCCCTAGAACCCCATCAGCATTTGTTATTGGTTGATTTCTTGATATTAACCATTCTTTCTAGAGTGTGATAGAATATCAGTGTTCTTTTAATTTGCATCTCCAAATGACCAGTGATGTTGTACATTGTTTTCATATTTGTCATTTCTACTTCATCTGAGAAGTATCTGTTCATTTCAGATTTCCATTTTAGGGTTGGGGGGAGGTCTGGTTTTTTTTTTTTCTGAGTTCTTCAAATATTCTAGATATTTGTCCTTTGTCTGAGGAACAATTGACAATTTTTTTCCTCACACTGTGGGTACTCTTTACTCTGTTGGTGGTTTCTTTTTCTGTGGAAAAGTTTCTTAATAAGATGAGACCCCAGTTGCTTATTTATTTATTTTTTTGTTCATAAGGTCTTTGCCTATACCTATGTCTTTAAGAGTTCTACCTATTCTCTCTTCCAGCAGATTTAGCGTTTCTGTTTTAATATTTAAATCTTTGATCCATTTTAATTTTAACTTAGCACATGGTGAGAGGTATGGGTCCAGTTTTAGTATTTGACATATGAAAAGTCAGTTTTTCATGTACCATTTATTTAAGAGGCTATTATCAGGAGCTAGTATGTCTCCCAATCTTCTAGGTGAGTGTACAATGAAGTATAAAAGAAAATAGACAAAGTAATATTGTGTACTAGAGTCCAGGAAGGTCAGAGATCTTGTGGGTAAGACAAACGCTTCTCCAAATTGCCCACTGTTTATTGAGAATCTCATATTATGGAGGTGTGCAAAGAGGTTCATGGACTACCTGAAGTAAAAAAAGTATGAAAATGAGAAAGGTCCTGAGAAAATGGAAAAAATACATCCTGAGCAGTAAATCTTTTTATAATGAGGGATCTTTTTTAAACTGTGAAGTTGGGCGTTGTTGCCCTGAAATTCTGAGTGAGAGTCAGTGCTTCAGCTGTGGTTTTATTTTGCCTTCAGAGACATAACAGTGTCACAGGTCACTACAGGTCTCTACTATCACTGTTGGCATTAATCTTTAAGTTTCTTGTAGAATTCAGTAATAAATCCATCAGGAGTTGTGCTTTTCTTTGAAGGTAGTTTTTTAAAATTACATTTTCAGCTTCATTGACTGATTTTTTCAAGAATTATTGTATCTTCTTGATTCAGCTTTGGTAATTCATATATATCTGTTCTATATATAGGAATCTGTTATTTTTTCTGTATTTTTCACCTTATTAGAATAAGGTGATTGAAGAAGGTATTGATGATCTTTTGGGTTTTTGGGACCTGTTTTGATTTATCCCTTTTCTTTCCTAATTGCATAGATTTAAGCATTTTTTCCTTTTTTTTTTAAATAAGGTTGGCTGTTTGTCAACTTTATTTAATCTTTTAAAGAACCATCATTTTAATTCATTGATTCTTTGTATTGTTTACTTCATCTCAATTGCATTAATATCTGCTCTTTATAATTTCCTCCCTTGTATGAACTTTGGACTTGGCTCTTCTTTTTTTTTTTTAGAAGCTTGAGGTTCAACATTACATTGTTTATTTGTGCTCACTCTGTTTTTCTTATATGGGAACTCACTTTTATAGTTTTCCCTCATAAGACTACTTTCATTGTATCTAATATGTTCTAGTTTGTTGCACTGGCATTATAGTTTAATGGTAGAAACTGTCTAATTTTTTTTTTAATTTCATCTGTGACCCATGGGATTTTCAGGACAGTATTTCCATTGTTTATATAATTTTCATGGTTTCTTTTGTCATTGAGTTACAATTTCATTATACTATGCTGATTAATATATGAGATAATTTCAGTGCCTTTTAATTTACTTAGGCATATCCAATGAGCTAGTAAGGACTCTATTTTTGGGAAAATTCTCTGAAGAATTTTCTCCCTGTGCAGCTGAGAGAAATGTGTATTCTGATGTTGTGAACACTCTTCAGACATGTACTAAGAGCATTTGTTCAAAAGTTTCATTCAGTTTTGATATTCCTTTTTTGATTTTTTTTTTTGGTCTGGTTGATCTATATGTTTGTGACAGTAGGTCCCACACTACAACTATTAGTGCTATCAGATTTTTTTCATGTCCATTAATATTTGCTTTATACAGTGCTCATATTTGGTGCATTGTTATTGCTCCCTCTTAGTGAGGATATAGTGACCTTCTTTGTCTCCATTGATCAGTCTTGGTTGAAATCCATGATGGCAAATCCATGGTTGTCTTCAAATAGAATAGGTATCCTGCTTTTATTCCAGGTTCTTGTGCATGGGAAATATTGTTTTCCATTCTTTTATAGTCTATGAATTTCTTTTCATGTTAAATGTGTTTCTTGTATGCAGCATATTGTTGGATCTTGCTTTTTTATTTTTAAGTAGAATTGAATAAAAGCAATAAAAAGGATACAAAATATCAAAACAAGATGATAGGAAATTAACAATGGTTATTATATTGTATATAGTTGTCTTCAAAATATTTTCTCAGGTTACCAAATATAGGCATGCAAAGTTGATTAAACCATCTAAGCACTATTACTTTAAATGAACTAATTGAATAGTAAAATTATCTTAGCTATTATATATATATATATATATATAGTTTATTTATTTTATTTTTTCCCTTCCTTTACCCCATCTTGGTTGTCTTTTACTTTTGAACAATTTATTTCCTTTTCACAATATCTGTCATGCCTTTTGGATCTCATTATTCTTTCAGTTTCTTATGCTAGGGAGACCATATGATGTCTACTCATGAAGGTCTGATTTATTTCACTTATAAGTATGGTCTCTAGTTGCATCCATTTACCAAAAAAAGCCTCAAGTTTATCATTCTTTATAGTTGAGAAGTACTCCTTTGTATAAAAATACTACATCTTTTTTTATCCATTATTTGGTGGATGGGCATTTGGATTGTTTCCAAGATTTAGCCTTTATAAATTTGTTGCTAACAGTATGGTTGAACATATATCACCATAGCATGTCATTTTTAATTTTACTAGGAAAATACCCTGAAGAGAATAGTTGGGTCAAATGGGATCACTAATCCTAGTTTTTTGGGGGAATCTCCACACTGATTTCCACAGTGGTTATACCAGTCTACACTGCCACCAACAGTGGAGGAGGGTTCCTTTTTCCTCATAGCCCTGCCAGAATTTATTATTGGCTGATTCTTTGATGATAGCCCTTTTTGCTGGAGAAGAAAATTTGATGTTTTAATTTGCATTTCTCAAATGGCCAATGATGTTGAACATTCTCTCATATATTTATTTACCATTTGTATTTTTTTATCTGAGAAGTGTGTACGCATCTCAGTTGCCCACTTTTGGATTGGGTCTTTGAATTTGGGAGACCTGATTTTTTTCAATTTTTAATATGTTCTAGATTGAAGTCTTTTGTTTGAGGGAAAGAGGGCTCACATTCTTTTTCCCAATACATGTGTATTCTTTTCACTGTGTTGGTGATTTCTTTTGAGGTGCAAATCTTTTTAATAAGGTGAGATCCCAGTTGTTGACTCTATGAAGTACATGCAGTGTGGTTTCTGTTTTTGAACTCTCTGCCTATTCCTATGTCTTCAAGATTTCTAACTACTTTGTTTTCCGGTAGATTTAGTGTTTCTGTTTTAATATTTAATCTTTAATTCATTTTTACTTTAGTTTAGTGAATGGTGATAGGCTTGGGCCTAGTTTTAGTCTTCAGTATAAGGAAAGCTAGTTTTTCTAGCACTAGTGAACTCTGTCAAAGATAAGGTGACCGAGTGTGTTTGTAGTTGTTTCTGCATCTTCTATTCTGTTCTATTGATGCTCAAGTGCGTGTGTGCATGTGTGTATGTGCATGTGTGTGCATGTGTGTGTTGCCAGTATCTTGCTGATTTTATCACTGTAATTTTGTAGCATAATTAAAATTCAGGCATTGTGATGCCCCCTGCCTTGCCTTTGTTGCCATGGTTTCTAGGTCTGGTCCCAGATGAATTTTAGGAATATTTTCTCTAGATCTGTGAGGTATGCCAGCAGTATTTTGATCAAGATTGCCTTCTGTATAACAGTTTTGTGAGTACAGCCATTTTAAAAATGTTTGACCTTCCTATCCATGAACAAAGGATTTATTTCCATTTTCTGAGACCCTCAATAATTTTTTTAGAGTACTGTAATTTTCAATATATAGGTTTTTTTGCTTCTTTTAGTAGATTGGTCCTAAGTATTTCATTTTCCTGAATGTTATAATGATGGGTGTGGCTTCTCTAATTTCTCTCTCAACGAGTTTGTTGTTTGTGAACAAGAATGCTATTCATTTTTGAGTGTTGACTTTGTATCCGGCTGCACTGCTGATTTTGCTTATTAAACCTAATAGTTTTTGGGATCTTCTATGTAGAATATCATGTCACCTGTGAATAATGTAATTTCACTTTTCCCTTTCCATCCTTATTCCTTTAAATTCTACCTTGTTTAATTAATTATTCTGACTAATGTTTCTAGAACTATATTGAATAGAAGTGGTGATAGTGGAACCTTGTCTTGCTCCTGATTTTAGAGCAAAAGCTTTCATTTTTTGACTGTTTACTATGATGTTGCTTGTTGGTTTGTCAGAGACAGCTTTTTATCAGGTTGAGGTAAAAACCATACATTCAAATTTTCTGTATGATTTTTTTTTTCAGAATGAGTGTTGGACTTCATCAAAAGTTTTTTCTGCATCTATTGAGATGATCATGTGAATTTTGTCTTTGTCTCTGTTGATATGGTGTATTACATTTATTGATTTGCTTATGTTGAACTTTCCAACTTGGTCACACTGTATAATCTTCTTGATGATTTGCTGCATTCTGTTTGCTAGTATTTTATTGAGGAGTTTTGCATCTATGTTCATTAGAGAGATTGACCTATAGTTCTCCTTTTTGGTGGTGTCTTCCTCTGGTTTTGCTGTAGGGTAATACTTCCCTCCATGAATGAGTTAGGGAGAATTGCTTTCTTTTCTATTTCATTAAAGAGTTTGAGGAGTATTGGTGTTATATCTTCTCTAAATCTGTTGTAGAATTCAGCTGTGTATCCATCAGGACCTGGGCTTTTCTTTGTTGGTATGTTTTGAATTATATTTTCAATTTCATTATTCAGAATTTTTGTATCCTTGGTAATTCATATGTTTCTAGGAATCTGCCCATTTCTTTTGTTTTTCATCCTATAAGAGTAAAGATTTTCAAAGTGGGTATTGATGATCTTCTGAATTTCCACATGATCTGTAGTGATTTCACCCTTTTCATTCCTCATTGCATGAGTTTGAGTTCTTTCCTTTTCTTGCTAAGATTGGCTAGCAGTTTTTCAATTTTATTTGTTCTTTCACAGAATGAACTCCTTGATTCATTAATTCTTTTAATTATTTTTTTAAGTCTCAATTGCATTAATTTCTGCTCAGATTATTATAATTTCCTCCCTCCGATGAGCTTTGCTTTGCTTTGCTCTTCTTTTTCTAACAGCTTGCGGTGCAGCATTTGGTTGTTTATTTGTGCTCATTCCATTTTCCTGATGTGAGAGTTCACCATTAAAATTTTTCTCTTAGGACAGTTTTCATTGCTTCCCATAGGTTATTCTAAGTTTTTAATGTATTTGCATTTTAGTTTCATTGTAGATATTTAATTTTTCTTTCATTTAATCTGTGACCTATTGGTTGTATGAAGTTGTTAATTAATTATCATGTATTCATGGAGTTTTTGAAGTTACTTTTGTCATTAATTTCCAATTTCATTGCACTATGGTTAATATGCATGGGAGAATTTCAATTCCTTTGCATTTACTTGAGCATGTTTTATGGGCTAGTATATGGCCTATTTTAGAGAACATTCTATGTGGAGTTGAGAAAAGTGTGTATTTTGATGTTGTATGGAACACTGTAAATTCCTACTAAATCCATTTGTTCACATTTGGTTTAGTTCTGTTATTTCTTTGCTGATTTTTTGTCTAGTTGATTTATATCTTTATGACAAAGAGGTGTTACATTCCTCTATTACAAATGTGTTATTGGTTATGTGATTTTTCATGTCTATTAATATTTATTATATATTTGAGTTCTTCCATATTTGTTGCGTATATATTTATGATTTTTATTGCTACCTCTTGAAGTTTTCTCCTAATAAGTATGCAGTGCTCTTCTTTGTCTATTTTGAACATCTTTGGTTTGAAGTTCACATTGTCTAAAAACATAATAGCTAACCCTGCTTTTTTCTGGGTTAATGTCTCATGGAATATTGTTTGCTACTATTTCACTTTTAGTCTATTAGTTTTTTTTGAATTAAATATGTTTCCTGTATACAGCATAGTGTTGGATTTTTTTTATTCACTCTGGCAGTCTGTTTCTTTTGATTGGTGTATTGAGGCCATTTACATTCATGGTTATAACTGATATGTATTGGATTACATTTGTCATGTTATGTTTCTGCTGCTGTAACCCTAATTTCCCTCTCTGTTTAATTGCCTTCCCTTCTTGTTATTGTTATTTTTAGTTTCTGTTATTCTTGGAACTGTGATCATTTTTATCTCTGTCTAGAATATCTTTCAGTTTTCTTTCTAGAGTTTGTTTGGACATGAATTAATACAGTTGTTTTTTATTTTAGAAATAT
This sequence comes from Hydrochoerus hydrochaeris, assembly GCA_004027455.1. Taxonomy (NCBI): domain Eukaryota; kingdom Metazoa; phylum Chordata; class Mammalia; order Rodentia; family Hydrochaeridae; genus Hydrochoerus; species Hydrochoerus hydrochaeris. The sequence continues at coordinate 24,364 of PVLA01012302.1, read as the reverse complement.
CTTATTTCTTCATTAATTTTGCAAGATCATTTTTCAGGGTACATGAATCTGGGTTGGAATTTTTTGTCTCAGGACTTCAAGTACTTCACTCCAACCTCTTCTTGAGTTGAGGCTTTGTTTTGAGAAGTCTTTTGTGTTTCTGATGGGCTTCTCTTTATTTATAAAATGTTTCTTTTCTTGAATGGCTTTTAATATTCTGGTTTTGTGCTAAGTTTCTGGGATATTTATTATATGTTTGTGTGTACTTTTATTTTGGTTATGGCTAAGTAGAGTTCTTTATGTCTCAATTACCTATATGTCAGATTTTGTTCTCATGCTTGGGAAATTTTCTATTACTACTTGCAGCAAAAGTCTTTTTATGTTATTTGTGTTGACTCCTGCTTTTTTCACTGACACTTATCAATCTTATATCATTTTTATTTGCATCATCTTTTAGCTCTTGAATTGTTATTTCCTGGTTCCTTGTTATTTTTAAGAGATCTTTCTTTTCATGATTGCTACCTGCAATCCTGTCTTTAAGGTCTGAAAGTTTATCTTCATTTTCTTTCAAGTGGGTTGTCCTGCTTTTGGTGTAATTTTAAATTTCCTGGATATCTCTTTGACTGTGTTTCACATATTCCATTTGTTTTCTATACTGTTCATTTAAGGTTTCCATCATTGTACTATGATCCTATATTTTTAAATCTGTCTTTAGATATACTCAGCAAATCTTTCATTATCATTATCATTGTCATTGTCCTTGTCATTTCTTTTCTTTTCTTTTTTACCTGAGAGATTGTTTCTGATCTGATTTTCTCTACAGCCTCATGGATTTGCTTCTTTACTTTATGTGCTATAATTTCTGAGATTTCAGGTGGGTATCTTCCAATTTATGCTGTGACAATGTCTCCTGGATTTGTTCTGGGTGGCATGGAAGTCTGAGATTTAATTTTTTTCCCTTGTCTTGATACTTTGAAACATTTTTTATTTGTTTTCTATGATGATCCTTGTGAGTTGATGGTAGGTAGCAATATCAGCAGTATGTGTAGATAAAGTCTATTCTTCAGAGGCATCTTCATTGTGTAAGAGATGTTTGGTTTCTGTCTATTCCAAAAGCCTACCATCTCAATTAACTGAGAGTGGAATGTTGGTTTCTGTTTGGCTCAGCCCCCAGTCTTTTGGTACAGGGCTATGATGAGGTTATTACGCTAGAGCTTCCCAATATTACTACACAAGGGAGCACAAGTAATTGTAGCAGTGACGACATCCTAGCTACACTAGCACAGTTAGCAATAATGATAGCATCAGGCACCATTTAGAAATTGACTGTGGCAACTCATGATTTTGTACTTTAGGCTGTAGGATCAAAATCTGTAGTTATATAACAAATTCTATCATAAATTAGAGGTTTTAATGCAAAGTGTTTCCCTTGTTAGAGTGGATTTATCCTGGTTTCATGTGCATCAGATGGTTGCTGAGTCCTGGGTGCTTCCCATATTGGCTGCCCATTCTGTGGTATAGGGGAATCAGCCAGGCACATGTGTTTCTTCTGGCTGAAGTTCCCATGATGGCAGAGAGGCAATGGGTGGGGTTTCTCTCCTCCCATGTGGTTTACAAAGGAGAAGTGATGGCCCAGATCTTGTTTCTTGATCCATTCTGTCAGTCTGCTTCTTTGGATTGGTGAATTGAGACCATTAATACTGATGGTTATAAATGATATGTGTTGACTTATCCTTGTTATGTCATTTTCCTGTTATTGGTTCCATTTTTTTCATTCTCTGTGTAATTTCTTACCTTGCCTGTTTGATTCATTCTGTTGGAGTTCATGGAATTGTAATATTCATTATCTACTTCTAGAATGTCCTTCAGAACATTTTCGAGTGCTGGTTTGGTGGTCCTGAACATTTTCAAGTGTTCTTTAACCCGTGTTCCTTATTTCTTCATGAATTTTGAAAGACAGTTTTATGGGGTACCTGAGTCTGGGTTGAAGGTTGTTCTTTTTAGGGCTTGAACCGCACTCCAGAATCTCTTTGACTTTAGGATTTGCGTTGAGTAGTCTTTTGTGATTTGGATTGGCTTTCCTTGGTTTGCTTATTTTCTCTAGCAGCTTTTAATATTCTTTTCTTGTTTTGAGTTTTTGGAATCTTCACTATTATATGCTTTGGTGTAGACTTTTTAAAAAAGTCTTAGTTGGGGTTCAATATGTGTCACTTATCTGTATGTCATATTCTTTTTCCATACTTGGGAAGTTTTCCATGTGATTTATTTGGTGGTCTCTTGATATTTTAAAGAAATCTTTCTTTTTCATGATTGCTAACTACAATCCAGTCTTCTAGATCTGATATTCTACCATTTTGCCACATATTCTTTTAATAGAAATTTTACTTTCCTGGATATATGTTTGAATCTGTTTCATGGATTCCATTTCTTCCCTATGTTTAATAGTGTTTTCATAATTTTCCTAAATTTTTCTACTTTTTAAAATCTGTATTGATTCTAGATTCACTATTGCCTTTATTAGCATCATCATCTTTGTAGTTATTGGAGAAATTATTGATTTGAGTTTTTTCTGGCACCTGATTAATCCACTGCATTACTTTTGCTGTTACCACTTCAGAGTCTAGCTGGGTGGCTTTGAGAGAGTTCCACCTCATTCCCCCGTGGGTTTGTATTTGGCAAGCTGAAAGTCTGGGGTTGCATCTTGCTTCCCCTTTTCTATATTTTGGTTTATTTCTGTTTCTCTTTTTTAAGTTTAATTTCTGTGTTGATGCTTGTAAGTTGATTATGTTAGGTATCTTTATTGTTAGTATTGAGAACCCTTAATAAATGACTACATCCCAGAGATGTCTTCCAGGTGTAGCTGATTTTTGAGTTTTGATTCTGTTGCAAGATCCTATCTCTTCAATTTATTAGGAATTAGCCTATTTAACCTAACCTCTGGTTCTTTGGCTCTGTCCTATATTACCATTTTTTATGATCCTCTAACAATCTCAGTCTTGGTATACAAAGAGGAACAATTAATTAGAACAATTATGTTACTACAGCGGATTAACTAATAGTCAGCTTGCCACACCCAGCTGAACTGAATCAGCGTGTTTTGTGGTGTGAAAGGCTCACCTGAGGACTGTTGCTAACAGCATAAAAGGAGAACTGGAGGTGAAAACGGTAGGCCATTAATTTTCCTGGAGGAGCTTGTCACACTGTTTTTCCTGATGTGAACTCAGAAGTTCTCATTGATGGGGCGCTTGGGTCCTTGCTGTCCCTGAGGATGGCTGAAGTTCTCTTTGGGGGAGTCTCATCCTTATCCTGAATGTTGCTTCCTCATTCCAGTGCAGATCCCTCAGCCTACTTGCATAGATCTTCCACCCTGCTGGCACAGACTTCCTAGCTTCCACCACTGACCTTCAGGCCTCCCCAGCACAGATCCTTGAAAAACACATGTGTAAGACATTGTCCTAGGCTCTAGGTCTCTAACTGGCCTCATGCAGGATATTGCCATGGGATCCAAGCACTTAGCTTAATTCTTTGGGTCTCTAGTGCATAGGCAGATCTTTTATACTCTTCTGTGTTTGACTTTTTTGGTGAATGTTATAAAATAATTTTATAAATTATATGCCCTGTGTTAAATCTATTCCCCTGCAAACACTGATTACAACAGCTGCCTTTGGTAAGGTAGTATGATCACTAATAACAATAGCATCAAACACACCATAGAAAATAATAATCTGTAGTAACAAGTAATTTACCACCCTTAACTGTATGAATAAGATTTATAATTGCATAATGAAAGCTAAAACGCACCAGAAAATTGTATACAGTAAATATCCTTTCAACACTGGCCTTACCCCCAGAGAAGAGAATGTAAAAGGGATTGGGGAAAAAATAGAAGAGAAAGAAATTAGAGTTAGAAGCAATACTGGAGAAGAAAGGAAGATCATGTAACTTTAGGAAGCTGGTGAAGGCAAGGAGTAAAGAAAAGAAGCAAGAATAGAACAAAACAAGAACAACAAAAATAATAGAGAATGTTCACACCATCTAAAAACAAAAACAACAAAGAAAAAGAGAACAAAAAACAAAGCAAGAAAAGAAGAAAAAGAAAAAAAGTCCACTCAGGGTGTGTGTTTGCTGTTACTGGTAGATAGAGGGGGCAGACAGAGCCCAGATCCATGCAGACTGAACCCAGCAAGCCTGGAGTAGAATTACAGAGGGGTGGTGGATAATCCCAGCAAGCCCGCACCTTTGGCTCCACTAAATTTCAGGCTGCTTCTGCTTTCTGGCTCTGAGGCTGGGGCCCAAAATGTTCAGCCTGCAACACTCCAAGCATCTCCTGCAGACTTGAAATTGGCATCCTGCCAGCTTGAACTTTTGATTTTCTGTTTCCGTTTTTCTTTCTTTCTTTCTTTTTGTTGACAGGGTTTCACTATGTAGTCAGGTTACCCTTGAACTCCTTGCAATCTCCTGCCTCAGCCACCTGAGTATTGGGATTATAGGTATGTGCCACCATACTCAGTTTGTCATGATTGTTCAATTTGGGACAGATAAAATTCTTCATATAGTACTACTTGTGACAGAATGTTTTTGGCTGCATCTTTGTCCATTTTGCAAAAGATGGTATTTAGGGAAAAACAATTATTGCACTCTAATTTATCAAGAGTTATTTAATTTTGACATTTCAGTAATTTTGAAAGCTCCCAAGTTTTGTTGGGGGAGTGTGTATATTAAGTAATAATCCAGATTTTTTTACATTAATACTTTTAGGTATGTATCTGGCCATTCTCTTGAAATTGAAGTGGGAGAGGCTTTTCTTTGTATGATGAGAAGTGAAAGTTATATAAAGTTGAAGTGTACAGTCAGACCCTCAGCTTGCTTTTCACTTTTGGGCTTTTTCTCCTTGCCTTTTGGTTATGGCCAGTGGCTGGTGGGAGGAGGCACTGGCACATATGTGATATGCTGATTATGAATGAAAAGTAAAACACACTCTTCAAAGGCACTCTCTGTGGAGCCTCCTTCAGGGTTAAGTACTTTTTGGCTAGATCTGACTTTCATGGAGCCATGTCTGTTTTTCTGTTAAGGTCAACATCTCCTTCTGTTCCCCATCAAATCCAGGGGAAGAGTGAGTTATGGTCCATGGAATCACCCTGGAAATGAAGCAGCATAGTTGCACTGTCAGAGTTGAGAGTTTCTGTAGATGATTATTGGGCTGGACAGTGAGAAACCTGTGAAGGGTGGAAATATAACAAGGAGACCGTGAGGAGTAGCTTTCATTTTGGGTCTACTCGGAGAGTCAGGAGATCTACAATTCTGCCATGGGGGCTTGGTAATTTTGAGTGAGCAAATTAATATTTCTGGAATGCAATTTTTCTACTTCAGAATAAGACTACATGGTCTCTAATATCCCTTTGGCAAGATAGTTCTATAACTTTTTGTTAATTAAAGACAAAGTGTCATGGGCCAGAAAATTCTCTGCAAATTTGTTTTTAACATGAGATCAACCTGATGAATATCAGCAAAGTCAAAATGAAATCATTAATAAGTACCTATGGTATTTGTAGTAGCATTTATTTCTTAAATACTTACCTTCAGTAAATTGCTTGATCATTTGGCGTGCAACCTATTACAGGTTGTGTTTTACATATCATATTTGTGTTTTATATTTGGAAGTGTAATTGAGTATTACATATGGCTGCTAAGTATTTGTCGATAATACTCTCTGTACATTCCATATGGGAACAGTGATATAATCCCTATATGGTGCTATTTCTTTTACTTTGTGTAATGCCATTTATGAGTGCATGTGTATTGCATAGTCTTGTACTTCCTGGAATTATGCCTGTAAAAAGGAAATAGCAGCAGAAGCAGCTCTACACAGTAATTGCCTTTATTTCATTTCTTTTCCTCTCCCCTTGCTTTTTCTTTCTACTTTTCTTCCTTCTCTCCCTCCTTCCCTTCCTTCCTTTCTTTGCTCATTCCTTCCTTCTCTATGTTTTTCTATAAAAAAATTAATTGGCTTTAAGGAAGACGACTACTTTCCAGAGAAAATTTTGTAACAATGTTAACTTTCAGAAATAATTTTTGATAGCAAAATCATATGTATTTAAGTTGTATATTTTTAAATAATTTCAAATCTTATTTCAAATTTTTGGGCCTCATAGTTTGATAAAAGCACATTTAATGATGGTAAATATGGCTCTTTTGTTATTTAATACTTGTGAATGTGATTATAGATTATTACTGTTTATAATGTGAGTGCATAAAAAAAAGATTATTCCTGTTCATTCACATACTTTTGGTTCAAATCTGTATGTTTTAATTGGAGTGTAATATCCTGGTAAGTGCTCTATTTTGTGTAAGAAAGCATGAGTTTTTATTGTTATGAATGAGCTATGAAGTGTCTCATTTTCAAAGAGAGATGCAGGACATATGCTTGCACATTCTGTTACCAGCTAGAGATCCAAGTAGAAAAAATTTCCATGAGAAAGGGAAGTGATATGATGAAAAGGACCTTAAAAATCCAAGTAAGACTATTAGAAACATTCCAGACCATCCATGTACCCTGGAATGTTTTAGACAGAAGTCTCTTTTCAATTGATGATCATTTGTATTTAGTTAACGAACTAGCAAATTCATCCAGGTTATTTTCTGTACTAAACTCCTCCCCTGTTGAGAAGAACACATGTTTATTTAAGACAAAAACTCTCTCCCAAGGCTGTTGGTTGAAGAATGCACTATGTGCTCTCCAGTGGTACATTCATTTTTCCTGACTCATCTTCCAATTTTTTAAAAAAATTGCAGATTTGTTTGGCTGTTAGAAAAAACCTTCCAGTATTTTTTCCTCATGTCTGAAATGGTTCCTATTAAAGCTTTCATAATACCCTTCAGTTTCTGTGTTAAATTGATGTTTAAATTGGAAAGAAAGTGGGAACCTTGGCAGTTTAGATAATTCGCTTCATCTGGTGGCCAGCTATGTTAACAATCACATCATACGCCTGCACTCAGATGAGATGAAAGGGGCCCCCAGGGCACTGCAGCTACATTGTAGGAGCAGAGGGAAAATACAGTTAGAGCTCTTTGTTTCATCATTTTATTCTATAAAATGGTAAATTATTTTGACCGGAATTTTAAAGTGTTAAAAGAACACTTTAAAGGTTATGTGGTGGCTTAGCTGTGAGACTGAATGCAGACTGTGGACCAGTATGCTGGACAGCAAGCCCTGAGCCCCATGTCAGCAAATGATGTCTTTTATTCCCTGTGCACAGAGAGCTGGGAGGAAATGGTGATACCGTTAGCATATGAATAACATCAAAGCTCTCCACTGGAAGATAAACCTCCATCTTCTGAAACAGAGTGCATAGCCTCCCCTCCTGTATTGAAGGGCCTCCTTTTCTAGCTGTGTGCTCTGCCCATCCCCAAAGCGGTTTCATCCAGAACAGGCAAGTTGGTATTCAGCGCCGAGCTGCTGGTGCATGACTGCACATTCCATCACTTAGGAGAAAACATTTCACATCAAGCTGCCTTTCTACACGAAGGGTGGGAAGGCTATTCTTCTTTTCTTTTGAAGTTTGTTGGAGGGAGGGGATGGAAATAGCATTTTCTTTAGCAGTCCCATAAGATGCTCATGACTTTTACTATTATTTGTCCTAAATTTAAAAGAGCGATCTTACCAGTTAACAGGAAATAGAGTGGATAATGCCTCTTCAGCTCGGAATGCAGTCATGGCTCCTTTCTCTGCTGCTGGATTCTTCAATCAATACTGACCTGGGGGCTAGACATTGTTTAAAAATAATGCATCAGTCCTATTCTCTTCTGTGCATATTATTTGAGCACAATAAGCCATTCTCTTCAATTCTCTTCTCTTTCCATCTGTCTTGATGATCAACAAACACTATTGCTACTCAAAATGGAATTTTAGTTCTGAGGCAGAATTACTGGGGCTTTTAAGAGTAACAGCCCCATCAAATAGGTCCCAGGCTGATAAACTGTGTGACAGCACGTAGCGGTGCAAGCAATTCCAGATGCCTTGAATGTTTAGTCTGTTACTTCACAGGGACATGGAAGAAATAGTCAGCTTCCATTAATGTTCAATTTATTACTGGCCAAGAGGCTTAGCGTATGATGCTGATAGTCATTTTCTGTAACAACTTTATTTATAGAGCAAGTCTTTTCCGAAAGGTACATGGCTGGAGCTTCATTTCTGAGCTCATATGTTATACGTCTGTCAAAACTTAGATCAATGTCATGTGCTGTATTTTCATTTTCATTACTCTTGGAATCCTTTTTTAAAAATTCATGTTGCCAGCTGTTATATTAACATTCAGTAAAGTTTAAATTAGCTGAATTCCAGCCTGTGGTTTGGAAATAAGCAAAGTAAAATGTTGACATGATTGATTCCCAGTTACTCTGTGTGGTTCTTCTTGCATGTTTAAAGACATATCTGTTTATAAAGCAAAGAAACAACACATTTGTTTTAGGAAGAGATGAATGTCCTATTGATGGAAAGCTGTTTTATAGTCATTGTGAAAAAATAGCTCTTCCTTTTGTTTTTTGCCCAATCCTCCAAGTTATTGTTCTCGTATTCATACTGAGTGATATACATTGAGAATGGCATCACTGTTAGTCAAACTTGTTTCATTGCTAGATTCTGGGTTGCTTCCAAATAGGAACTAGGAGTACAGAGATATAACACAGAGCTTCCAGAACATGTTAGGAATAGCAAGTGCTATCTCCAAATTTCTAATAAGTTTTTTTAGGACAAATTACAGCAATGTATATGATGCAGCTCAAATTTTAAACAGTGGACTTTACTAAGAGTATTCTTGCTTTCTGCAATCCTATTTTAGTCTTAAGCTTACTTAGTTACATTTATTTATTTAGTTACTGGGGATCAAACTCACCACCTAGCACTTGCCAGGCAGGCCTTTATGCCACTGAGCTAAATCCCCGGCCCTTTATTTAGTTATATTTAAAGTCCTAGATTCCTTCCTCCTTTTTTCTTATTTCTTTTTTATTTCTGACCCATGTATTGATCAAATGTCATTGTTCTGGGCTGGGTTTTTCTTCCTGAAGAGGAGGAAGCTTCATTTATAGATGCTCAAGGAGGTGAGAAAGATGCCACTCTTAATTCAATAATAGGTTCATGTGCATGACAGAGCAGAAGCACCTTGTTGGTCTTCTCATTATTTTTTCATATTATCATTTGGAATAATTTACATGTTTTCAAGATTACTTTATGTAGAAGTTAGGAGGGCAGAGGTTGGAAGGCACCAAGTGATTTTGCTGAGAAGAAGAAAAGTCTTAATGATGTCAGAGTTGGATGAACTGATGGCTTTTATATGTCAAGAGATTTCAAGGCATCTAAATTACATAAGTTACTGCCAGCTAGCCTGACAGTTTGTAGTAGCTGTTAGATATCACACACAATTATTAATCTCCAAACTAACAAATAAAGAAATGTTTAGTATAATCAGCATGTTAAAGAAATTACTTATGTGTCATATAGAGATGCAGATTCTTTTGCCAGAGTAGTCTGGAACAGCTGAACCCCTTTCCTGTGAAAAATAATTGCATAAGCTTATTCATCATAATCCTGATAATTTGATAGTTTTCCAGAAAATGTAGCAATTAATCTTCAATTCTGTTTAAGTTTGAAAACATTTGCTTCATCCTAGAATATTACTAATAGCTCTCCTTTCCCCAAACTCACCTTTGTCATTGATTATGGGGGACTATTTTAACGTTCCAGAGAAATTTCAAATATGTTATGAGCCTCAAAAGAGTGAGAAAGATAGAGAAAAAGAGAGACAGAGAGATAAAGAGACAGAGACAGAGAGAGACAGAAAGGGAAGAGAATTATAACAATGTACATGCAGGGATTGGCAGATTATGGCAGAATAGTAATTTCTTACAAAACTGCCTTGTAAGCACTGAAGAATAATTTCATCTCAAAATGAGATGGCAATCTCTGATGTAGCATTTTATAATTTGTAAGGCACAGTCATTTTATTTATTTCAAACTTTAAAAAATTAGGTGGATTTTTACCTTTAGTAGAATTTTATATATATATTTTTGGTACCAGGAATGAAACTCAGGCAGGCAGGCAGATAATTATGTCTCTGAGCTATATTCCTGGCCCAGAATTTTATACTTTTGAGCACATGAATTCTTTGAGGAAAAGATTACATAAATATCTATAATTTAAGAAAATTTTTAATATCATATATATGGCTGGAAAATATAGTAACACAATTTAAAATATGCATATTATCAATTACGCAGAAATTTTTATTTTGAGTAGGGAAATGAAGTTTCCAATAATAAAGAAATGCCTTTTCATTTTCTTTATGGGATACCTAGGTCATGAGAATGGAGAATTATGAGTAGATTTTAGTGAATTAAACCTAGTAGTTATTCATTTATTCATTCCTTTAATAAACATTTATTAAAGATGGCATGGACAGTTGAGGACAAGTCACAAAACAGCAAATCTGACTATGGTGAAAAAAGGATTGAATGATGTGAAGGGCAGAGGAGGTCCAAAGCTAGGTGCTTTGAGCTCTCTCTAGCAGGAAAAGCAAGAGTAGACTCTGCCCCATCTGGACAATCAAGCTGGGTACCAGAAGAGTGTATGTGAGATGTATCCCCTCAGCATCTCTGAGGTCAGGATTTCTCCTCATGTGCTCGGAAGAGGCTCTCTTGGCTCTGTGTTGGCCTGTATACCATGACCCGCACTGACTGCTGTCTCTGAGGAAACACTGATCTACTATGTTCTCGAGCACAAAGGTGGTTTGCCAGTGCCTGTTTTTCCTGGGAGGTGACATTGTGGGCAGAAAGCTTTTTTCCCCCAAAGTTTGGGCACAGGTACCTAGCTGATTCCTTATAGTACAAAACATTAAATAAAAATATTAAACAATGTTTATTATGAAGCACAAGAAAAAAATTGACTGAGGAGTTTCCCATCGGTTTCTGTTGCACAGCTGTATTGACCACATAGATTAAAGATTAGGGACAGGTGCTAGATCCTCAGGAGAGTTTGTTATGCAAGGAAGTGATGCATTTTGAAATACATTAATGTTCTCCGCCCTTTGCAATTCCATACACATGGTTTCTGTGATTAGTTTGTGTTATTTATTCATTTGCACTGGAGGTTAAGTCAGAATTTTTATCGTAAAAATGCAAAGAGGAGCAAAAAGACTATATTTGGCCTCTGAGGACTACAAGAAGATACTTGAGGCCAAAGCAAAATGTCAGACTTGAAATCCAGAGGGATTTGAGAGAAAGAAACTTTCTGAATTCCTTCAACGACCTGTCCAGTGAGTTAAAGGCAGGTCCAGCAGGCAGGACTACACAAAATCACGTGCCTAGCAGGGTGGCAGAAGCCGCAGATGAGGGCGCAAACGCTCCAGCCCTGTTTTCCGGTTCCTGTGGGTTGGCTCCCAGTAGAGGAGACAGAGGGAAACGCAAGCCGCGGGGGCTGTGGCTCTGTTAGCTCAGCTCGCCTGCATTCAGGGGGTGACAGTGAATCAACTGGTAAGATTGTTCCTGACTGGGAAGCAGAAGAAGGTGTTCTCCGGCCTCTTAAATCAACTTGGGAACTGGCAACACTAAAGCAGAGGCGGGGACCCAGCACGGTTAGGAGGAAGTAAAGAGCGCTGCGATCTGAGCGAGCCCGAGGACCCTGATAGACACAGGGGCCTGGCGGCCTGGAGGTCCGTGGGCCCGGGTTTGCGGCTGCAGTGGATGCCGTGAGCCAGCTGGAGGGGGCCGTGACCCAGGCGCATCCCTCGGGCAGAGGCCGGGAGAGGTCCAGGGCTGCAGGGCTGGGCCGAGGCTGCGATCCAGGTTGCTTTTCTTCCACCCTCCCAGTGGAGCCGCTTCAGCTCCAGGCTGCTCCGTCTGTGTCCCCACCTGAAAAGGACAGAGTTCGGGGGCTGGAGGAGAGGCCGTGGTACATCGGGGGGACGCATTTCAGCTGTAGCTCAGGGGTGGGAAGCTTAGGGGCGCAATCCTGCGCGCCCGGCCCTGCGCGCCAGGTGGAAGCCGGGCCGCCGGTTTCCCCGATTCTTCTCCCGGCCTTCTCTCCCCTTCTCGGAGCACTGGCAGGAACCCCAAATTCTGTGCTGTTTCATTATACAGAGTAGTGAGTCTCCTTCTAAAAACCGTCTTCCACCTGAATAGTGGAGCCTAGACAGCAGATGCTAACAGGCTGCTACGGTAGCGCCCTAAACCACAGTGACAACAGGACCAAGGGGGCGGCTGCCAACTCCCTCGGTGGAATTCAACAGTCCTCACCAACCGATTCTAACCACAGCGGCAGTCGACAGCGTTTCCCTTTCTTCATGTCTGTATTTACACTTCTTTGTCTCTCTTCAAAATATGTGGTAAGGGTATCTCTACCGAAGAAGAAAAATCGCCTTACTTGAAATTAAAATGGACCTTTATTGATACAGGTGATCTGGGAAAATCACTATAATTAGAAGCTATAAAAGCATACACATGTTTTAGTATTTAATTCTGGAATTATTGCATTATTGTGTACTTCTTTGAATTAAGAAAATTCTAAAGACTGTTATACATTATTTTCTCCCATATAGTTTCAAAATGCCAAGGCAAGCCTGCCCCTTCCCCACCGTAATAATTCCAGGTTTAAAAAAATGAAAACCAAGATGGTCAAAGCCAGTCTCGCTTCAGAGGAAAGGCATTCTGTGAAGTTCATTAAATTATAAAACTCTCTGTTCCAAATAAATATTAAAACACAAGTTTGAAATCATAGGATAACTTTAGGTAAATTTTATAGAAATTACTTGAAGAAGAGAAGGGTGGAGAAATGGTATAACAATGAATATTGTTAATGGCAAATGGTGTTTGTCCTCTCACAGACTTTCCAATAACAGCAGATGAGAAATCGGAAGGTTAGAATTGCAGCTCCCTTTCTCTGCTCTACTTGCTTCACAAGCACACTGTTTACTTGGTAAAGCAACAGGGAAATGAGCTTAGATAACTTTGCTCAAATAACTGACACTTTTTATGGGAAAGAAATTTGATTCACCCCCCTGATTGAATGATGCTTTTAAACACACCAAAAATCTTGTCTGACAAATAATGAAAATAACACGGGTATAAACTCGCAGTTTTGCATTTTGTGGCTCTGGGGAGCAACTGATACAGTCTTGTGCAGCCTTTCTCATTTATTCAAACCCTGAAGTTCCTCTTTCAGTTCAGTTGCTTGGTGTTCTGAATTGAGTGAAAGCATTGGAAATTTCAGTGAAGCAGATCGAATTTGATAAAATGAACAATTTTGTCAAAGGAGTACCAAGTACACCTTGACAATGTACGCTGCATAAGTACATTATTTTCACAGGGTTTTAAATTGGTAATTATTTTTAAAGGGACATTTTTGGTAATTTTTTTTGGATTTTGTTCATATGGGTAGAAGCTTCAGACATATGTTGATTAAAGTGAGTCTTCCTCTGTCTCTCTATCTCTGTCTCTGTCTCTCTGTCTCTGTCTCTTTGTCTCTGTCTGTCTGTCTCTCTCTCTCTGTCAGCAGTCCTGAGCTACATCCTCATTACTTTTTACTTTTAATTTGAGATCGGGGCCCCTTAAATTGCCCAGGCTACCCTTGAGCATATGATCCCCTTGCCTCAGCCTCCCTAGTAGTTGGAATTAAAGGTGTGTGCCACCACACTTTTTGATGATTGTATTGCTGTTTTATTGTTGGTATGGTTCCAACATTCTTTGATTTTTCTGGGTTTCGGGCCTCGTCTGGGAATGCAGAGAGGAAAGTAAAGGGTCAGACGCACTGTAAGCTGTGTCTATTCATAAACTGCCTGACTCAAGCACAGCATTCCTCTCGCAGGAGGAGTTTGTTGCTATTATAGCTGACCCTAAAGATAAGTTGGGATATCAGATGGTTTGTTGTCCACATGGCTATATAATAGCTATCAGATATCACATGGTGTTCCATAAATGTGTACATTTTTTATGTATCAGTTAAGAATGTTTCCAAAGCCAAACAAAACACTGATCTACTGATGTGGGTATAAGAGGTAATTTGTTCTTTTGGGGACATGGCTTTTGATTGAAAATAATATGGCACAAAGTGGTTCTTGATTTCACCTTTGAGACAACCCTGCTGTTAGCCTAGAAAGGCAGTATAGCTAGAGTTATAGAAACCTGCTATGAGACCCTGCGAATTCCTGCCTCTACTTCGGAAAGGTTTTCCAGCACATACACTTCCTGCCTATCTGGTGTGAAACCATTCCAGTGTGTCGATGGAAGGGCCTCAGTCAGAACGCTTCACGGATTATCTCTGCGCCCAGCCAAACTGGAATATTCTTTCCTTTTGCTTTCTAAACTAAACTATGTTCTGCTGAAGTATAAACAATAGTATTTTTCTTTTAGTTTTCTCTCTTACGTAGGTTGGAGAGCTGATAGTATTTTTATTTTATTCTGCAGTAAATATCAGTTTCACTAAATCACTCAGGTTAGGTCCTACATTTACAAGAGTATTGATTTTTATGTAAAGTAGCAGAAAATGCTAACAAATCCTATAAAATATTTGATAGTTTACTGAGGATTTTCTGATAGCCAGTTTACTTTCAGTTGGGCAGCATAGGAATTAGAGATACTGAGCAGGGAAGGAGTTGAAAAGTTATGGGAGAGGGAAGGGGTTAGGATACACGTGTTACAGTGTGTCGCACTGGACTGAAAAGTTGCATTATATTCACAGTTTTGAAGAGTGGTAGAGATACAGTTATACATTAAGTGGCTGGTTGAGACTTGTGTTCCTAGGTTATATGATTTTTATATACAAGGTACCTCAAAATGTCAACCAGTGCAAAGCAAATAGAATAACTTACACTTTTTTTTTTTTTGTACCAGGGATTGAACTCACAAATTCACACTTGCCAGGCAGGCGCTTGTGCTGCTGAGCTAAATCCACGGCCCTAACTTACACTTCTATCCATGGGTTCTATTTCATTATGCCTACTAAGTACAATACAGAAACAGGACTGTTAAAATGAAGAAATTGATACATGTGGGGAATCCTGAAATAGTCCTACTATTTTGGAAAATTAAGCTTTGATTACTTACTGTGGGAATTCAATAAGACTTTTGACCTTCAATATGAGATAGACCATAAATCAATGAAGTTTAAACAGTTCTGGTCTCTTGAACACCTGCTTATCTGTCTTGAGAAAATTCTGTAGTGTTTTAGCCATCATTTTAAGACATTAAAAAGTAATGCTCACTATTGCAGTACTTGGAAAGGCTATTAAAGTTAAGGGTCTGTCAGTCATTCCTTTATAAACCCTGATTTCCAGGAATTTAATATAACCCAGACATCATATGTAATAAACCGTAATGCAGGAATCTGAAACTCGGATCATTATTTTCTCTATTTAAAGACCATTTTCTCCACAAAGACTGTCTTTAGCCATGGCAAACACCTTTCAGATAAGTTGTAATTTTAAAAATTTACTAAATGCTATTTTTTCCTTCCTGATATTTTATCTCTAATTTAAGATAAGCCCTCAGAAAGGAAGGCTTGTGTAAAATAGCTTTTGAATGAAGTTAATATATGTATTTAGAAAAATGCTCCCAACAGAATTTCTTTTTTCATTTCATAGAGAAGAAACTGCAGTCCATAAATATGGCATGTTAGATTTCTATTTTTGCCGCAATGAATTGCCACAAACCAAGCAGCTTATACCACTTTAAATTTTCAGAAAATCTAGCCTGAAGTCAACATCACTGGGCTACAGTGCAGGGGCTGCATGGTTGGCTCTTTCTGGAGCACAGTCCTAGCCACCTCCCCCACACACTGAAAGAGAGAGAGAGAGGTGAGGATGAGACGCAGTGTGCAGTGCTGGGCTCAGCCCACAGTGCCACACACACACACTCACACACACACACTCACACACACTCACACACACTCATATGTGCTCAATTTATTCTACTTCATGATGATTTAAGTGAGGTTGGCTTTCTCTCTCTTGCTTTTTTCTTCCTTTCTTCTCCTTCCCTCCCTTCTTTCGAGCTACTGAGAAACGAATCTTTTTACATAATTGTTTCTGTCAGTATTTCCTAAGCAGTGATTAACCAGTTAAACAACAAGCTTCTGGATGAAATAAGCTGTTAGATTTATGTCCCAGTGTCAAGGGCTGACCTCTCCCTCAGGCTCACTGATTCCACAGAAGGATTCGCAGGGTCAGGCTGTGTGCCTTCATGGTCATGACAGTGAGAGATGACAGATCAAAGTCAGCACAGGGTAAGAGCACATGGATGAAGTCCAGGAGAAACCAGGAACAAACTTGCTGGTGTCCCCTCTGGATGGAGTCCAGTAGCCATGTGACAGCAATGATGTGGTGACACAGGTGAATGAATGCCAAGCATGGGAACTCACCTGAGCTATGGTGTCCAGATACTTTACTGGGGGTCAGTCACAGGCGTGCGCCACCTATGTGAATGAATTTTGCTGCCCAGGTGGCTGTCCTCTGAAGGTCAACGAGATACACCAGGCCTCAGTGCTTAGCTTGTAAAAATATACACTCACCATAAATCATATTTTGGCATAAAGAATCTGGCTAGAATGATGCAACACAACCCTCAGCCTTGGACATACAAAAATACCAGAAGCAAACTTGTGTGGCAGCACTTGGGAGCCAGTCAGAAGCCAGACTCGCTGAGGACAGCCCTTTCTTTGGAATGGGGGGACTGAGTCCCTGGCCTGCTCAGTTGGTCTTTTACTGCACAGCCCTCTGGTGACAAAACTTAGCCCAGGTGACAAAAATATGAATATTTACAGTAAGGTAATATTCATGAAGACCTAACTGAAATGGATTCTCTCTGGTGGTGGATCTTATGTAATGTCAGAGCTGAGAGGAAGTGTTCCATTATAAAGTGCACAGGTATTGATTAGCTGTTTCTTATTTCTTTAGACTACATGCTCCAAGAGGATAAACATGATCAAACATTACCAAACAATTGCTAAGCAGGAAATACCTTCAGTAATTTTGGTATGTTTTAGACTAGTGGTTCTCACGCCTGGTTTTCTGTTGTGATTGCCTGAAGAGTTTCTAAAATGTACATGTTTAGGAAATGTCTTTGGAGATACTAGTTCTACTAAGGTATGAGACTGATACTTAGAAGTTCTTTCCAGGTAATGTTTTAATGTACACAAGCGAGTGGTTGCAACTAGGGAACTATTGGCTAAGCCCTGTTTGCAGCCCTGCCTGTACTGACCCCAACTCCTTTGCTCTCCTCCTGAGAAGCTTGTTCAGTAGGTCTGGCTAAATCTTAATCATTGCTCACCCTGATGTGCAGTCAGGGTTGATAGCCATTGGTCTACCAACTCACATTCCTGTGGTCTGTCTCTAGCCTGCTCACTTGTAAACGATGTCGTCCAATGAAATTATGGAAAATATGTTGGAATTTTCAGAAGTCTCAGGATGCACATGGTCTCTATAGGTTACATTTGATCTGAATGTATAAGGTAAAAAGAAGTCAGAAGACCTAGGAGAAAGATAAGCCATTCGGAAAAAATTTCAGGTACAAAGGAAATGAGAGAGGTGATTGTGGGTGACAAATAGAAAGGAATGCATTGTGGTTGAGGAATGTCAAATGAGAGGAAAAAGTCATCAGGCTGAAGTTGGAAAGAAAACAAAAAAGCTAAATTATGCAGAGACACGTAGGCCAATTGACTTAGTTAAGAATTTATTTATAAATGTGGTGTTTGTATTATGTACAATGGAGTACTAGTCTACAGAAGGGTGGATTTGAGTCATTCATATAAAGATGGATACACCTAGAGACAGTAATATTAAGTGAAATAAATCAGACACACAAACTTAAATATTGTTATGGTTTCTCTTATACGAGAAATCAAAAATATAAATAATTCAAAGAGAAAAGGAAGAGCTAGATGATAGGAAACAGAGAGATGGATCTTTTGTAAGTGGGAAGGAAACTAATAAATGGAAGGGCAATGGAGGGAAGAGAAGGGAAGGGGAAATAAAAGTAATTAAGATGTGTTGTGTGCATGTACCAACTCCACACAGTGAGTGTGATGAATGCAATTATTATGTACTATTAACAGGTACGAAAGCAGAAAGAGTATTTAAAGGTTAATGGGAAAGTACTTAAAGGCTTAGCATTTATAACACTGTGATTTACATTTTAGAAAGATCTTTCTGTCTGCAACGTGGGTAGTAGACAGGAGGCAAAAGGAAAACTAGGGAAACAAGGTAGAGAGCCTTTGAAATGCTCGGAGCAGGAATCAGGGTAGTTTTGACCAAGATGTGAGCAGTGGAGATGGAATGAAAGGAACATATGCTGAAGATAGAAATCATGGGAGCAAAAGTTGTTGAGGTCATGGGTTCTGTCAAAGGGAAGCAGTGAGAATGTGTAAGCACTGTTGGGGACTGAAATACCAAAATGGAGAAAACTGGGTAAAGAAGAGTTTGGGATAAAGGAATCAAGAATCAGTGTTAAAATTAATAATCTATTCAATATCTTACTGGAAATGTAAAGGTTGCATTTGTACCTATATAAATTTGGAAAAGAAAGCTTTGAAATGGATGTAAACTTCGAGCATCATAAGCATATCCAGTATATTTAAGGTATTGGACTGAAGGCGGCTTCCTGGGGAGTGCAGCCAGGCGAGGCTGAGGGTTATGGAGATATGGAAGTAGTCACTGGGTTACAACCAGAGCAGTTCGAGCTGCAGGTTAGGCTGGAGTTGCTGGGGTTGTGGATAAGCCAGCAGAAGGTAAGAAAGTTGACAAGCAGTTAAGATGTGTTACAAACATCTACCAGCTTCCCACAATGAATGTAACTGTTATGCACTGCAAAAACGTACTAATAAAATAAGAGATAAAAGTTTGTACAAATTTGTTATAGGGGGAGAAACAGATCAGTTAGTTGTCAGATGGCCAGTTGTAGTCAAAGAAAATTTTTGAAAGAGGGTGACATGAGAGCATGTTTGCGGGTTAATGTGTGCAATTCTGTACAGGGTGTGAGAAAGTAACAATGTAAGAGAAAGAGGAGAGACTGCAGAGAAATCCTTGAGAACATGAAGAGAAGGGACCCAGAGCAGAGACAGAGAGACTGTTTTATAGTGTCTCGTGTGAAGAAGGAATGTAGGAATATGCTGGTTCTTTTTTTTATCATACTTATAGAAAATTCCATATCGTTTGCCTTGGTTAGGATCAGACTTTGGTTCTAGATCCAAACTATTCTTTCAAAATTAGTGAACAACCTCATGAGTTCCTATCCCAGAATCAGCCTATTTTCCTCCTTTTTTTGTAAATAGGAAATTCTAATCAAGTGTTCCTAGGTATACTTGTCTTTATATGTTCTTGACTTATTTCATCCAATTCCTTGAAAAGTATATCTTCTTCTTTGCCTGGTATGTTCTCTGGATTACCTATTTCCTTCTTGAACTATCCAACTGACGCTATTACTGGGATTTACCTTTATTTCTCTGGAAATTTCTACCCAGGATTTCGGTTTTGAGATTCCTGCTTAACACATAGCTAATGTGATCACTTTCTCTACTTTGATTTCTTTGGTCCATTTCAACAGTTTTCTCAATTTAATTTTTCACTAGCTAGTGTTTGTAGTATTTAGTGACTACATTCATTACAGGGAGTTGGTACGGGTGCATGGCACGTTGCACATCAAATCGCACAACTTTGATGCTTATCAAGAGAGTTTAAGTCCACACTTAAGTTTTTTGTAGCTATTTTGTTGAACTGATTCAGCCAACAGATATTTGTTGAGCTCCTTCTATCAGACATATATTGTAAAGCAACAGGTCACTTCTGTTTATTGTAACAAATTTTGACTCTTAGCACACTTTATGTTTATCTTTATTTTCTCTCCCAGCCACATATTGAAATTATTATTTGAATCCTAACATGTGATGTTTCATGTTGCTTCTTGTATTTAGTTCAGTTTTATATTAAACTTGATTTAAATGGAAGGATAAATTCAGTCCCTGATACTCATCTTGCCCCATAGCAGAAGTCTCAGTTCGTGTTTTAGAATACATAAACCTTTCAATTTAAAAGGTTATTTTATGCATCTCAATGGATTTTTTTTGCATTTATCTCTATTTATACTTTTTTTTCTATAGTAGGAATTGAATCCAAGGCTGAGTCCCAGTCCTTTTTTATCTTTTGTTTTGAGACAATGTGTCACTCAGTGCTAAGTTGCCTGTCTAGCCTGGGACTTGTGATCTTCCTACCTCAGCCCCCTGGAGCGCTAAGACCGCACCACTACACCAGCTCCAATTTCTAATTTTCCATATGGATACTTTCTTACCAATCCTCTGATTGATAATGCCATCTGAAAAGACATTGTGTGGAAAGACTTTTCTTTCCAATTTCATCAGGAAAACAAAGAATTCCTCAGGGTTCCAAGGAGACCAAGAATAAGTAAACATTTCCCAGAAAAAGGATTTTGCTCATCCTGGTCCCTTATCCTTCATGCCTTCTCTTTCCTCTTATCTCTCTTGGTGATTTATTGACTTGAAAAACAAGAATACAAAGAGCTTGCAGAGCCATCTGTGTGAACAGCAGTTTGTCCATAGCTCTGCCACAGAATGTGGAGGAAAGGCATGTGGATTATATTCTGTATATTTATCAGCCATGCAAATTGTAATGTCTCGGTTTGGTGAGGGAAGTAAGTGGATTAAACTTTGTTGCCCCTAAAAAAGGCCCTCAGATGGAAAAACCTCTTCTCTTAACTTGAAAGTGGCTTGTTTTGGTGGGTAATTCAATTCCTCCCTCTTATGTTATTATTATAGGATTGGGTTAGTGTGTTACAGTGTAAGCCTGAGGGACTATGTATGTGATTTTACCATTATGTCATGACTTTAGAGTTGTTTGAAGTTCACTGCTTATTTTATTAGAAAAATGTCTGGACCTTTGGGAAAGAGCCAGCATTTCTCAAGTTTCATGTAATGTGAGCAATGGATGCATTTTCTCCCTTGTAAATATACGGAGCATAGATTTTATTAGTATTCACCAAATTTTCAGTCCAGAGAGTCCCAGATTCAGCACAGATGTCTGGTTCTGGTTCTTTTCAGTTGTCATGGTAGTATTCCGAGTGGCAGTGCAATAGTCAGTAACCAAGAGTTTTTAATGCCTCGACCTAGAAGGAAACTCAGTGCTGCAGTCTGAGTCTTACAGCTACTGCATCTGGCACTCTTTGAGCCTTGTGGGCTTTTCTTTCTCATCTCATGGGAATTTGGCACTGAAATAGTTTCCATGCCATACAACACATCATTTTGGATCAAAACAACCTGCTTTTCTTTTTCAAGAATTTTTTTTTTTAAATCACAAACATCTGTCAGCAACATGAAACATGCAGGATTTATAAAAAGCATTTTCTTAAGGACTGTATGCCCCTAACTTCCCATTGATCGGGCCCAGTTTAACCGAGGCATCTTTCTGTATTTATTTACCAGTAAGTTTTGATGCATTGTTTATGGGCTGTTTTTGGAGTCAGTGTGGGAAATGGCCCATGTGAAAGGCATTTCTCAGGAAGGCCATGTGTTTCCAGCGATGAATCAAACAAAGCCTTACAAGCGATGCTAATGTAGAAGAATCTGTTCCCTCTCTTCTTCCCGCTAACCCCTTGTCGCCTGAGCCAGGGAGACAGCTGTTTTTTTGGCACACACAGGAGGAGTGGAGAGGATGCATACTAAACCGCAGTGTCTGTCAGAACAATGGCAAGCAGCACACCTGTCTCCTCTTGGCAACAGAGATGATAAAATGACTAACATTGTTTTCCCAGCTTTCTCTTCTTGACAAGCACACCACTGGCTAGGTTTCTTTCTTCTGCAGTTCACAAAGGCTTACATTTCTCCCTAGAGGCACCGAGGGAATTAAGCAGTTTTACTACTGCTTCTAATAAACAGCTTCCTTTAGAGAAGCTGGATTTTCTTGCAAGACATGGTTTACTGCCACCTCTCCACCCACTTTCCCACATGAGCCCCCTTGAACCTCCCAGGCACATGGACACAGAGTTCTTTTTCCCATTCTAATCACTGCTTTGCATCTGTAAGTATTTTCCTTCTGCATCCACTCTAGCTTCCTAGAGGCAATCTAAAGCCCCTTCAGCTAATGGCTCATTTAGCGATCAATTTGTCAAATAATGTTCACAGATGTTTTTCTGATGGAGCAGCATGCAGTGCAGGTAATGACTGAGTGCATGATCACTTGTAATAGGTGATGGGATCAAGGTGTTGCCTTGCCAGGCTGCTCAGAGGTTAGGATTACTGGTCAACCAGTAAAGAACCAGCTCCTTCTTATTTTCTAAATGTTAAAGGGTCTTGTGATTCCATTTCACTTAGTCATAGGCTGGCAGCTTGAGTAATTCCTTATACCCATGCCGGAAGAATCATACCAGTATGGAATAGATGGAGAATTAAAAACAGTGCTTATGCTTCCCAGTTTTGGAACTTTGATCATATCTTTAGGGCTGGGTTCATAAAAAGAGCATAAAAATATCATAATATACATATTATAACATCTTAGTAGCTTGGAACAATCTTGATACCTGTTGACATTTTCCAGCCTCCAATACAGTACTGTATCTGTCAAAAGAAACATGCTTTTTTACAGGAAATGTGGAAAACTTTGCAGCTATTAATCTGGAATTATCTGTCGAAGACCTAAAAGCATGGAATCCAACTGAACTTTAACTGCCAAAGCCAGGACAAGACTGCTGAGCTGAGCAGTCTAAGATTCCCGCAGCTGTACTGGCTGTGCTTTCCTTTCATGGTCTGAATTGTTTCTATTAGCCTGAAAAGGGCTATAAAACCTACAATCAATTTAGTTTCTGGGGCATTGTGTTTTGAATACCGTTTAATAGGGTGTGACAAAAACACATAATTTTTCCACATGTTCTTACATTGCAAGCACATCTTATGTGGGGCTGGGCAGTGCACCAAAAAATGTGAACAGAACCGGAAGCTTTGGAATTGGAAAGAAGTGAGCAGCAAGACAGCTAGAATGTTTGGGGTATGAGAAGAATTTTAAATTTGCTCATTGAAAACAAAGCAATGACAGAAATGGTTTTTTTCCCCTCTACTTTCAACTCATTTTGGCCTTAGCCAAAGATAAGCAAATTTAACTGTTTCATACATGAAAAGTAAAACCATGTTTCAGAATGGAAAAGATAAGCTTAAATGTGGATGGACAGAAGATATTTAATAAGAGCATTAGCATGAAAAAAATGGGTTGAATCTATCTGCAGCTGCGGGTGTTGTAGGATAAGAATTTCTGCTCCCTTTTGATGAGCAGAAATTGAACCACTCTTCCAACTCGATGCCCCAAACCTCCTTTCCCTCTTAAATGAGCAGGCTCATTTATTTTAATGAGAGTTTTTGACTAAGGAAAGAGAGCAGCTTAGCTCTGCAACTGCTCTTAATCCATTTATGCACTGTCTGAATTTCTCTCTTTTATGGTTATGTTGTCTTCTAATACTGCATTGGATTACTATGGAATGGGTTCTGCTAGTGCTTGTTAAAATTGCTCAATTTGCATACCCTGGAAATTTCATTATTTGACATACTCATAATGTGGGTGTTTCAGGTGAGTTACAGCATACAGGAGCACACATTGCTCAGCTGTGATACACAACACATTGAAACAAGTGAATCCGAGACACTCCAGAATGTTCTTGAGCTGCCCTGGCCTCCCAGACTCTCCTTAGAGCAGGTGTGATCACCTCCTGTTTTCCCGTGCCCAAATGTGGAGATGTGGAACCCAGTGGGGTGGTGTCTCCTTATCTTGGCCTTTGTGGGCAGTACATATATGAGGAAGTTACAAGTTTTTATGCTCTTAGATGTGCACATTTTCATGTGAAAATTTGACTAGGATATGTGGACAGTTTTTCGAGGCAAAGGAATTCATTGTTTGTTAAACTAATTTATTAAATACTATGTTAACACCACTTTATAGATATTATTTAATTCTCAAAGCAGGTCTATGAATTGGGTATTATTTATAAGTAGGGAATTTGAAGGTTAGAAACATTAACACACTTGCCATCCTGAGCTCTGCATCATGTTGGGGTGCTGGGAGAACAGGCAGCCAGCTTGCAGCCCTGGTGAGTGGCTGGGGGCCTGCAGTCATTGACCACCCCCCCACCCCCCGCCGTTAGCAAGTGGGAGCTGGAGGTCTGAGTATCTCTTGGGAGGATGAATGTATGCAGTGTGGCAAGTAAGGGCGATTTCCTTCTACCATCTCTTTGAAGGCAAATATTTTTATCACTGTTTTGCCGAGTTCTGATTAATGGTACTGCTCTATTCAATATTCTGTTTTTATAAGTTTGATATTTCCTTCCATTTTGCTCTACCTGACTGAAAGAACAGCT
>PVLA01012301.1:0-45708 GCA_004027455.1 Hydrochoerus hydrochaeris | reverse complement strand
GTGTACAGTCTTCTTGCCGATTTGCTGCAGTCTGTTTGCCAGTATGTTACTGAGGACTTTTGCATTACTGTTGATTAGGGAGATAGGCCTGTAATTCTCTTTCTTAGTTGAGTCCTTCTCTGGTTTTGGCATCAGGGTAATGCTTGCTTCCCAGAATGAATTTGGAAGTATTGCTTCCCTTTCAATATCATTAAAGAGTTTGAGAAGTATGATGTTAGGTCTTCTCTTAATTTCTTGTACAATTCAATAGTGAATCAGTCAGAGCTTGGGCTTTTCTTTATTGGTAGGTTTTTAATGACATTTTCACTGTCACTTATTGATATTGGATTATTTAGGATTTTTATATCTTCTTGATTCAGCTTTGGTGATCCATATGTATCTAGGAATCTGTCCATTTCTTCTGTATTTTCCATCTTGTTAGAATACAAGTTTTCAAAGTAAGTGTAGGTGATCTTCTGGATTTCTGCAAGGCCTGTTGCGATTTCACCCTTTTCATTCCTAAATGCATAGATTTGAGTCTTTTCTTTCTTTCTTTCTTTTTTTTTTTTGATAAGGTTGGCTAAGGGTTTGTCAATTTTATTTAATCTTTCAAAGAACCAACTCTTTGACTCATTGATTGTGTTTTTTTTCTAGTCTCCAGTGTGTTAATTTCTTCTCTGATCTTTATAATTTCCTCCCTTGTAAGAGCTTTTGGCTTAGCCTGATCTTTTTTTTTCTAGAAGTTTGAGGTTCAACATTAAGTTGTTATATGCACTTGCTCTGTTTTCCTGATATGGGTATTTACTGCTATAGATTTCCCTCCTTAAGACTGCTTTCCTTGTGTCCCACAAGTTCTGGTATATTGTATTGTCATTATTGTTCCACTGTAAAAACTGTCTTCCTGATTTCTTCCTGAATTTCATCTTTGATCCAATGGTTGTTCAGGAGGGTGCTATTTAATTTCCATGGGTTTATGAAGTTCTTGTGGTTTCCTTTGGCATGGATTTCCAGGTTCATTGCACTGTGGTCTGATAGTATGCGTTGGATAATTTCAGTTCCTTTGCATTTTCTTTAGCATGTTGTGTGATCCAATGTATGGTCTATTCTGATGAATGTCCTGTGTGCCGCAGAGGAGAATATGCATTCTGATGTTACAGGGTGTAATGCTCTATAGATATCTACTAAGTCCATTTGTTCAAAAGTTTGATTCAGTTCTAATATTTCATTATTGAATTTTTTGTCTAGTTGATCTGTCTTTTTGTGATAGTGGGGTATTAAGGTCTCCCAATAGAATTGTATTGGAGCTTATTTAATTTCTTGTGTCTGTTAGTGTTTGTGATTGTTTTGCACAGTGGGTGTACTGGTGTTTGTTGCGTATATATTTATGATTGTTATCTCTTCCTTTTGGATTGTGCCCATTATGAGGCACAAGAGGATGTAGTGACCTTCTTTATCACTCTTAATCAGTCTTGGCTTGAAATTCACTTTGTCTGCAAATAGAATAGCTACCCCTGCTTTTTTCTGGGTTCCTTTCGCATGGAGAATTGTTTCCCATCCTTTTGACTTTCAGTCTATGAATTTCTTTTTTAATTAAATGTATTTCTTGTATGCAGCATATTGTTGGATGTTGCTTCTTGATCCATTCTGCCAGTCTGTGTCTTTTGACTGGTGAACTGAGACCATTAACATTGAAGGCTACAACTGATATGTATTGACTTCTTATTATTAGATTATTTTCCTGTCATTGGCTCCCTTTTTCTGTTTTCTCCTTGCTCTGTTTGCCTTCTCTGGTGGATTCCTTGTGTTGTGGTTCATGGAGTTGTAGTCCTTACTATCTTTTTCTATAATGTCCTTTTGAATGTTTTGAAATGCTGGTTTTGTGGTCATAAATTTCCTCTGATATTCCTCTGAAGTATCTTATTTCTCCAACCATTTTGAAAGATAGCTTTGCAGGGTACATCAATCTGGGTTGAAAGTTGTTTTCCTTTAATACTTGGAGTACTTTACTGCAAGCTCTCCTTGACTTGAGAGTTTATGCTGAGAAATCAACTGTAATTCTGATGGGCTTTCCTTTATGGGTGATTGGTTACTTTTCTCTAACAGCTTTTAGGATTGTATTCTTGAGTTGAATTTCTGGAGTCTTTGCTATGATATGCCTGGCTGTAGATTTTTTTGATCATTGCTAATTGGATTTTTATGTGCCTCGTTAGTCTGCATGTCAAATTCTTTTTCTCTAGAGGAGAGTTTTCTGCCATACTGTCTGTGAACATTTTTTTAAATGTCATTTGTGGTATCTCCTACTTGTTCATGGGTTCCAGTTAACCTTACGTTATTTTATTTTATTTTTATTTTTATTTATTTTTTTTGTCTCACCCAGCAGTTGCTGGATTGTTGCTGGATTGATTTCTCATGGTCCCTTGCTAGTTTTGAGAAATGTTTCTTTTCCTGGTTGCTGACTGTAAGCCTATCTTTAGTATCTGAGATCCTGTCCTCACATTGGCGTAATCTGCTTCAAATACTTTCAGTGGAGTTTTTAATCTGCTAGATCTCTGGGTGAATCTGCTTTATGGGTTCCATTTCTTTCTTGTGCTGAGCTTCCATAATTTTAAGCTCATCTGGTTTTTTTTTTTTTTTGTACCTGCTCTGAGGTTACTAAGCATGGTTTGTATTTTGGTAATCTCTGTAGTTACCTGAGAGATTATTTCTGATTTCATTTTTTCCAGAGCCTCATTCAATTGCTTTATTGTTTCCACTTCAGAGAGACCTCGTGGGGCCTTTCAGATTGGTCCCTGAATTTACCTTTGGTGTTCTGGATGTCTGTGTTGCATTTTGCTTAAGTGTCTTTTCATTTTCTTTTCTCTTTTTTTAGTTTAATTCCTGGGGTGATAATTGTAAATTGCCTGTGGTGGGTTGCTTTATTGGTATATTTAGGACCCTTAGGTGATGATTACTTCTCTGAGGTATCTTTCAGATGTACCTGGTTTTTGAGTTTTGAGTCTGTTGGAAGGTCTGACCTCTTCATTGTGTTGGAGATGAGAAGTTGTTGCTTGTTTGACCTGGTCCCTGTTTCTTAGGTACTCTGCCACCATATTTCCTGTGACCCTTAATTAATCTTTGTCATGGATTATCAGGACCAACCACTTTTCAGAACAATGATGTCAATTTTGGCAATAGTGGTCCCAACAGCATTAAACACAGCCTAGAAAACAAGAAACTGAGCTAACCCTTAATTTGCAACTTTTAAGGGTGTGAATTAGATTTGTGATTATGTAACAAAATGTAAAATAAACCAGATAATTATATGCAATATATAAGTCTGCAATGTGTCCCCCTCAAGGGTTAAAATTTAAAATGGTTTAAGGAGAAATTAGAGAAGTGGAAGTAGAGAAAGAGATTAGAAATAAGATTGGAGGACAGATGTGGATCTGGCCAACTTGGGGGAACTGGTGCAGAAGACTGAAGGAAAACAGAGATGAAAGAGATAAAAGGAAGTACAGAAGAGAACCTCACCCACACAGAGGTTAGGCGCCATTGTTACATTCATATATGAACAATGAAGAAGAAAGTGAATAGAAAAAACAAAAGAAACAACAACAGCAAAACAAACAACACTCAAACAAAATAAAAAACAAATAGTCCACTTCCAGGATTATCTCTGGTTACAGCAGTAGATAGCCTATGGAGACAGAGTCCTGAATGGTGCCCTTGTATCCCAGCAATCCGGCAGTTGCTTTGTGGCAGAGATTATATAATCTCAGGAGGCCTGCCAAGAGACCAGACTCTGGATTTGCTGTAGTCCAAGCAATTTCCATGGGTCTGCACCCAGCTAGGAGCTGCTACAGGAAACCAGCAAGCAGCAGTTTTAAATTCTGAGTTTATGGGGTCTGTCTCCAGAATGGCTCCTGGCTATTTGCTATCTTCCTGCAGGAAGACTAAATCCTCTGCATTTACTGCCAGCTAGTGTAGTCCTCCCTGGCTGAGGCCTCTGAGGTCATCAGCCGTAACAGGCACTGTGACAGTGGCTTCCCAGGTTCCAACAGTTCCTCATGTGCACTGAGTCCCATCTCAGGGCGAGGGTGCCGCTATCTGCCGCCTTCTTTGTTGAAATTTTTCTTTTTACTGTCTTTTGGG
Organism: Hydrochoerus hydrochaeris; assembly: GCA_004027455.1. Classification (NCBI taxonomy): domain Eukaryota; kingdom Metazoa; phylum Chordata; class Mammalia; order Rodentia; family Hydrochaeridae; genus Hydrochoerus; species Hydrochoerus hydrochaeris. The sequence continues at coordinate 41,598 of PVLA01012301.1, read as the reverse complement.
CTTTAGTTTGTACTTCAGATTCTTCCTGGTTCTGGGGGATCCACTTCTTCTCATATTCCTCACGATGCCATATTCCAGTGTCTGGACAGTGACTCTCAAAGAGGTTGTTTTCTTGTGGCTTACCACTCTGCCATCTTTCCAGAAGTCCTAGATACATGTTTTGAAATTAATTTTATTGGTGCATTTTAAATATACATAATGATCATGTTCATCATAGGGAATTGTACCTGTACATGATATGTCTTGATTCTTCTGTTTTCCCCATTTTCCTCCCTTCCCTTCAACCTTTGTTTTCATCTTTTACTTGTAGTCTTTTTTTCTTTTTCTTCCTTCCTTTCCTCCTCCTCACTTCCAATTCTCCATCCCTTTTGAACTTTTCCTATTTCACAATAGCTATTAGACATTTTGGTTCTTATTTATACTTTCAGTGTCTCATAGTAGACAATGTGATACTGCAGCACGCATTTAATTTATTTCACTTAAGAGTATGGTCTCAAGGAATCCATTTATATAGTTTATTTATATTTTGAGTTTCTCATATAAGAGAAACCATGCAACATTTAAACTTTTGTGTCTTCATATGTGTAAACATCTTATTGTTTCATTGGTGTGATGGGAAAGAAAATGTATATGTTCATGTATATGTATATTAAAGAAATAGTTAAGTTAGTTATACTGCTGATTTCTCTGAGTTCACTGAAGAGAAAGATCTGTACTGGTATTCTTTGGAAAATTGAATGTAGATGTCTTATGCTCTGGGTGAATGATTTGAGGATGACAATGTGCAATGTATGTACCATTGTTACCCCCTGGTGGGGGAAAATAAACTTGTCTGTTTGATTTATTTCACTTAATATCATGGTCTTGAGTTACATCCTCCATTTTTACCTACAGTTGACTCAAGTTTATCCTTTATAGCAGAGGAGTACTCCGTTGTGTATAAATACCGAATTTTCTTTATCTACTCATCTGTTGATAGATATAGAAACTGTTTCCAAGATTTAGCTACTGTAAATTATGCTGCTATAAATATGTAACATTACAACATCTTGACTGACTGTTTTGAGAAAATTCCTAGGAGAATAGCTGGATCAAATGGAATTTCTAGTTTTAGTTTTTGAGGAATCTTCATATTAAGTTCCATAGTGGTTGTACTAGTTCATGTACCCACCAGCAGTGTAGAAGGGTTCTTTTCTTTCCCTGCAGCCAGACTAGCAATTGTTATTATTTGGTTTCTTAATGATAGCCTTTCTCTCTGCAGTATAATGATATCTTAGTGATTTGATTTGCATTTCTTTAAGGGCTAGTAATGTTGAACATTTTTTTCATTTATTTATTGGTAATCTGTACTTCTTCTGAAAAGTATCTGCTCATTTTGGTTGCCAGTTTCTTGTTTGGTCTTTTATTTTGAGGGGTCTAAGTTTTTTGAGTTCTTTTTATAATCCAGATGTTAGTCCTCTGTCTAAGGAATAGCTAACAAAAATTTTTCCCTTTCTGTAGATTGTGTTTTTACTCTGGTTGTTTCTTTTGATGTGCAGAAACTTATAAATTTTATGTAATCCTATTTGTTTGTTCTCAGTACTCTTGCCTTTGTGATTCTGTTCAGAAAGTTTTTGCCTGTGTCTTGCCTATTTTGTCTTCCGTAAGTGTTTTTCTTTTAACATTTCGATCGTTGGTCATTTTGATTTTAGTTTAATACATGGTTAGGTATATGAGACTGGACTCAATCTCCTGCATGTGGATATCCAGTTTCCCCAAGTCCATTTATTACAGAAGGTATCTTTCTTTCAGTGTAAATATTAGCCCTTTTGTTGAAGATCAAATAGTTGAATGTTTTGGGTTGTTTCTGCTTCCCCTATTCTGTTTCTGTGATTCACGTAGCTGTTTTTGCGCCCGTACCATGCTGTTTTTATTACTGTAGCTTTGTAGTAAAACTTCGAATCTGGGATTGTGATGCCTCCTGCTTTGCTGTTTCTACTCAGAATTGCCTCTAGTTCCATATGAATTTTTGGATTATTTCTCTTGTCTGTGAGAAATCCTGTTGGTATTTTGATTGGAATTACATTAACCTGTGTGTCAGTTTCAGAAGTATATCCCTTTTGACTATATTGGTTCTGCTTATCCAGGAACATGGGTTATTTTTCCATTTTCTTATGTCCTCGTCAATCTCATATTTCATAGTGGTGTAATTTTTATTGACAAAAATCTTTCACTTCCTTGGTTAGATTAATTCCTAAGTGCAAAAGGTGCTAGTCTTTCTCTGTTTTCTTTTGCTTTCTCTTTATTAATTCATCTAAACAAATGCTTGCTAGGCTGAAAACCTGTGACTATATCATGTCTGTCTCACTTACCTAGTGCTCAGCGTATTGTTGGTTCTCATATATTATTTGGAGAATATATGAATGCATGAGTGCTTTTATGCCACCCATTTTAAGGGGTATTTTTCCAGAAATGTCTTAGATTACATTTGTATTCTGGTTTGTTTTTACAAATAATTACCTGATTTTCAGAGAAAATAAGCATGAATAGGCAAGTTACAGAAAAAAGAAATATGAATTTTACAAGCAGTAGTGACACATGTAGTTATACTACAATGTATATTTAATTCATATGGACACTTTTGATGCTTGGGACATAGCACTTAAAAGTTAGCTGTTTTTTAAATGATATTTGTATAAACCCATTCTTTGCAGCATTTTTTGTAGTAGCAAAAAGTTGGCAACAGTTTTTTTCTGTTGGTTGTATGAAGATTAAATTGTACGGTTCTACAATCAAAATAATATATAGCTATAAAAAGATAGGAAGGTTTATATTTTGATGTAGAAAATGTATTATCATCATTATTTTTATTTTGAGACAGGGTTTTGGTAGAATGTTAAATTGTCCAACCTAAGCTCAGTCTTGCAGTCCTACTGCTTTAAGTCTCCCAGAGTACTGGGATTACAAGTTTGCATAGTTTTATTTATTATTAAATAACAACTAATGGCAAAACAAAACATACCATATCATTTCATTTTTAAAAGGGAAAACCTCCCACAAAACTCAGCTCTTCTATTATATGTTTACCTAGAATATAATTTTTTTTTGTATTTAAGATTGTGCAGAATTATGAAACTTATTTCCTTGGAAATAAGGGAGGATAACTCCTGTTTTTCATATGTCCTCTGTATTTTTTTTTTTTTAGACAGTCCAGGCTGGCCTTGGACTCCCTGTGTAGCCTAGGGACTCAAACTCATGGCAATCCTCTTGCCTCAGCCTCCCAAATTCTGGGATTACAGGTGTGTGCCACCACACCTGGCTCATGTAGAGGCTTTTTTTTTTTTTTTTTTCCTTCGGTACTGGGGATCAAACTCATGACCTCGTGCTTGCCAGGCAGGTACTTATGCCACTGAGCTAAATCCCCAGCCCCTGTCTTCTGTATTTTTTTAGTGATTAAAAAAATCAATGTAAAATAATTATAAATAAAAATATTATGTAGTCACACTATATATGTGTTTATGCTTGGAATGTAGTTCATGGTAAAGTACATTGTATGCACAAGATCCTGAGTTCAAAGGCCAACCTGGAGTTTGGGTTACATAGCAAGTTCAAGCCCAGCATGGACTACATAATGTCCAGTGTGTGTGAGAGAGTGTGTGTGTGTGTGTGTGTGTATGTATGAGTATGTGTATGAGAGAGAGAGAGAGAGAGAGAGAGAGAGAGAGAGAGAGAGAGAGAGAGACAGAAAGAGAGAGGAAAAAAAGATTGCTGGGAGTGTGAGGCCAGCCTGGGCTACAAAGTCAATGAGTTTAAGGTCAACCTGAACTGCATTAGTGAAACCCTGTCTCAAAAAGTTAAAAAAAAAAAAATTGAGATAATTTATGTAAACTCCTTAGAACACCACTTAGTGTTCAATAAACATGTAGAATCTCTAAAAACCAAGTATCCTTTCCAAACTACAGTCAGCTTCTAACCCTTCAAAAACTAGAATTTTGGTCAAGCCATAGAAAACTATAATGTACTCAGTTTGTTTTGATATATATATCTTTTTTTTTTTTTTTTTGGTCCTCGGGGTCAAACTGATGACCTCACGCTTGCCAGGCAAGTGCTTATGCCCCTGAGCTAAATCCCCAGCCCACTTTTGATTTTAATTGGCTTAATGATTGCTTTTATCCTGGGAACTATATGCATGTGTCAGAGGCAAGGCCCCATTATAAATTATTTTTGTCTTTTAGATCTCCCAGTTAGAGAATATCTTGGAAGCATATCACATCACCAGAGGTTATCTTGTATTTCTGTCAAGCCCATTATGATTAGGCACACATCAGCATCATATGATACAGTTAACTAATCTTTGCTTCTTGAAATACTGTTGGCTTGAACAGTGTTGGCTTCCAGATCCAACACTGTTCTTAGTTGTCTCCTTACCTTACTTAAGGATCCTTCCTTACATCTTGACTTCCAAATTTAGGGAGGCTCAATTGTCATACCTTTTCTCTTGCCTTTATACCCTTGTTCACTTTGTTATCTAGCTTCATATCTTTAAATATCTTGTATAAAACCCATGCTTTTTACTTTTTTCTTGATTGCATGTACTGTACTACATTTAATATACTATGTATTTTCTTAAGTATTATCTTTCTCCAACACCCACATTGTAATATAACTTCTCAAGAACAAGGACATAGTTTTGTTTATTGCTGTTTTTTCAGTTCCTGGTGTAGTGTCTCATTATTTTGCTTCTTCTAATCAACCTTTTTTCCTTTTAGTTGTATAAGGCTATACTTTTTTTTTAGTCTTTTTTCCTTTGTCATTTTATTTATTATTTCAGATTCATTTATTTATATCAATATCTGTTTCTTCATAGATACAGTTGTAGCTTTCTGTGTACTTCCCCCTCATTACTTTATGTACTTTTACAGTAGAAACTATTATGTAAGTTTGGTGTATGTATTATCCCTATGTATATTTCATGCCATACATATATTTATCTGTAAATAATATATAATTATTTTTACATGTTTTAAAATATAGAAACAAATAGTTTCATATTGGATGTCATTACTTTTTTGTTTTTTGGCTTTTGAGATTTATTCATGCTGAGAAATGTATTACTAGTTATTTATGTTAACTGCTATTTAATATTTTGTTGTATGAATTTATCCTAATTTACTTATATTTTTATTTTTGTCATTTAGATTATTCCCAGTTTTCTACTATATTTTATGACTGCCATAGTTTATCTTTTCTTTGATGCTTGGATTTTTGTTTCCAGTGTTTCAGTGGCCCAACTGTGAATTTTTGTGTACAAATTTGAGAATTTATCTAGGGTTTCCTCCTATAAATGGAGTGATATGAATAAGTGGAATGATTGAGTGTACTCATTTTTGTCCTTACTGGAGAGATGTTGTCACAGTACTTTAACTTGGTTGTATTCTTTTACATTTATCTCAGTAAAGCATGAGAGGCCCTGCTTCTTCTCATTCTCACAGATTCTTGATATTGTTAGATTTTTAAAATAATATTCAAGATCTATAGGATTTTTCCTTAAATTTGCTTTTACCCTTATTACTAGTATGATTAAGTAGTTTTTGTATTTTCTGGCATTCAGATTTTTTCCTTTATATGATTTGCTTGCTGTATTTTTTTTTAATTGGGTGGTTCTTTTCCTTTTTATGACTGACTTGTAAGAAATCTTTATTTATTTATTTATTTATTTAGTCTTTTTGAGACAGGGTCTCACTATGCAGTTCATGCTGACCTTGAGCTCACTTTGTAGCCCAGGGTGGTCTTGAATTTGCAGTGATCCTCCTGCCTCAGCCTCCCTAGTGCTGGGATTACAGGGGTGTGCCACCATGCCTGGCTGTAAGAATTCTTTATGTTTTTTAGCCTTGGTTGATTAGGAGTTGCAGGTATTTTCTGAAGCCTATAGCTTATCTTTCACCTTTATTTATAAAATTTTAAAAATGTAATCAATTAGTATTGATCTTTTTGTTTATGGTTCATACTTTTTGAACCTAATTTTATTCTAGTTCTCTAGTTGTGCTTTTTATATTTGGGTGTAAATCTGATTTTATTAGTATGTTCTAAAATAATATGAATAATCTGTTGTCTAAAGATCATTAAATGTAAAAGTTCCAGATAATAAATATTTTAGGCTTTCTCAGTCAAGAGAAGATTGGGGCTGTTATAGCAGTATTTACATAACAAGAAATAAACATGTTGCCTAGCAAGCGCGAGATTGTGAGTTCAATCCCTGGTACCAAAAGAAAAAAAAAAGAAAACAAACATGTCTGAAGATTTTTAATGAAAATTTTTAAGAAGTTCAAAATGCATTTTTTTTGGTAATATAGGCCTAGCCTAGTAATGAGAATTATGAAATTGTTTTTGTTAGGATAATATTTTGCTTATTGAGGTTTAAAGTTAGCATTCTCTGTTATCAAAGTAGATTATAACTATTCTTCTATTAATGCTCATTTTTAATGAGATTTTACAAACTTTATCTTTAAAATATCTTTCCACAAAAATAGGTACTGTATTATGAAATACTGATATCAGTTCTGGCATATATGAGTTTAAGTGAGCCTATACATCATTTAGAAGGTATTTATATAATTTTTAAAAATTCTCATCTGATAATTTTGCCTTTGAGCAAATCATTATAAAAATTGGGTAGAACCTTCTCAGTTGCGCAAGCTAGCTTTTGTTGAAATTAGTGGAACTTTTTTTTGTACTTGTACATGTCTGAAAAGTACTGCTATAAACATAGTTTGCTAAAACAAAACAAAAACAAAACCAAAAAATCATCTGTTGCAGATTTGTGTAAGAAGGAGATATCACATTAACTTTTGACAGCATAAAAGTGTATAAAACAATTTGCCATTACTTAGGATTCAAATAGTTTTTGAAATACTTTACCATGGGATGTTTTGCATATAAGCAACGCTTTGTCTTTTAATTTTATGTTTAATTCATTAAAAAACATAAAGTCTGCATCAGAAATTATTTCCCAAAGCCATTTAGTATTTGAAAGTACTGGTCAAAGTGGTTCTTCCTCTTCAGAAAATGTCTTGGCATTAAGCTAAAAAGATTTTACTTTTTTTCCTCCTTATTACTAAGCAATTTGTTTTTTTTTTTTCTTTCTTTTGTTTTCATTTCTTTTTTTCTGTTTGCTTTTATCTTTTTGAGACAGGGTCTTGCTATGCAGTGCAGGCTGGCCTTGAGCTCACTTTGTAGCCCAGGTTGATCTTAAATTTACAACGATCCTCCTTCCTCAGCCTCCCAAGTGCTGGGATTACAGCAGCTTGCTTGCTTGCTTTCTTTCTTTCTTTTTTTGTGCCTTGGATCGAATTTATGACCTTACCCTTGCCTGGTGGGCACTTAACGCCACTCAGCTAAATTCCTGTTCCCTAGTTTGTTTGCTTATAAGGGAAATTCAGGATATTCAATTTTTATTTCTGTCAAAGATTCGTAGAACTGATTTTTTTTTTGTACTGGGGATCGAACTCAGGACCATGTGCTTGTAAGGCAGGCGCTTATGCCGCTGAGCTAAACCCCTGGCCTATTTTTGTTTTTTTGAACTGTGAATTAAATTCAGGACCTTGTGCTTGCAAGGCAGGCACTGCTACTGAACTATATCCCCAGTCCCAAACTGATGATTGTTATGTCTGGGGACCAATAATATTACTGGTTCAGTAACACATGATCAAATACTGTCTGCAAAATACTGCCAATTTATAAGATAATGAATATATATATATATTTGTTATCTGTAGGCTTTTAAACACCTCACATTTTCAAAAGCTTTATAAATTTGTTCAACTAAGCCTTTTTTCTGCTTCATACATATTTTTACCAACATCACTGGTAACATTTATTAGCAGATTCCACTTTAGGATTTGTTTTTCAACACCTTTGAAAATACTCTTCTGTACTTCCATATACAGTGTTCATAGAGGTTAATTCCTCAGTTACTTAAAGCATCTAGTGATTTCTCAAATGAACAGCCAAGCCATATTGGTAGTATCTGTTGACATGGCAAGAAATAAAATCTTGGAATCATTTGCCTTGTTTTTGTAGTTGACTATTAATATTCCTACCAGTGTCTTCAACTCTGATCAGCATGCTGTTTTCACTGAAAGGTTAACAATCTTAATCAAGTTTATTTTCCCTTGGTAAGTTTTACTTGCCTGAGGCACACACAGTGGTAAATCACTTCCTATGGTTGGTCAACAAAATAAACTCTCAGAAATTTTGTAGCAGTTTAATTTTTATTTTTAATTTTCTGGAGAATTTTAATAGTGATGTTTTTAAAATTTTCTATTGTTATGGTTTGTCTTTGGATGTCCCCCCACCCCCAAACCTCATGCTATCATGGACATAGATGAATCCAGCGTTTCTGATTGGTTCATTGTCTAGCACTGGGATTGATGGTATGAGTGCTATACCTGCCCAGGGGTGGAGCTGACATACAGTGTAAGTGCAGGGAGAAGGCTTGTCTTTTCTCTTTTGTGTGGTTGGCTCTTGCTGTTTTGTGGGGGTCATGAACAGTGCCCTGTTATGCCACCATGCCTTGGAGCCAGCTGAGTGTGGATTGAAACCTCCAAAATTGTAAGAAATAAGCTTTCCCTTCCATAATTTTGGCGTCAGGTATTTTGTCTCGACAACGAGAGAAAAGTAAGACATCTATTTTTTTCTGATTATTACTTTTATGTGAGTTGTGTTATGATTAGTGCTTAGTCTGGTAATGACCTCTTTTATTCTCTTAGCATAGCTATGTTACACAACAGAATATTTTGCCATCAAAATAATTTGATAAAATTATGCCTTGAAAGTGTGACGTTTGAATTTCACTCTCCATATTTGACATGATGAGTGTGTGCTACTATTAAAAGTGTAGCATTATGTTGATACATGACACTCAATATGCCACTGAGTTTATAAGTACATTAGTATAATTTATAGAGCATTTAGCAGCAGTGTAGTACACTGAGAACACTGTATAAAGTCTGTCATGGCTATTCACCTTTTTTCATTGCAGCATAAATGCAGCCCCAGACCACATATAAATGAATAAGTATGGTTGTGCTCCAGTAAAACATTATGGACCCTGAAATTTGAATTTCATAAAATTTCATGTATCAAGACATTAGTCTTAAAACTGGTGGGTTTTTAAAAAATTAAAATTCTCAGTGTTCAAGCCATAAGACATAATTTCCCATCTTTTTCCCCCTCTGTGATGCCAACTCAGTCTTATGTTTTTCATATCTGAATAGATCTTGATTCCATTAAGAGATCTGTGGTTTCTTATTGGCAGTGCTGGGGATTGAACCCAGGGCCTTTGCACTGAGCTACATCTACAGTCCTTTTCATTTTTTATTTTGAGATAAGTCTCATTAAGTTGTCTAGGCTTGCCTTAATCTCCCTGCATCAGCTTCTAGGATCACAGGCATATGCCGCTGCATTTAGCCATTTTGTGATTTCTTAAAATTCATTTTGCAGAAGGGGCAATTTTCAAAGACTATTCATGTTACTGAGCTAAAAAATATTGATTTAGTTTCCATTATGTTCATATAAATCTTAAATTCATTAGTTGATTGTGTTGCTAAAATGACTAATTGCTTTATTAAAATCTTTTTTATTAATAGGTATTTTCTGATGATGAAATTTAGATATAGGGCTTTGGATATAACTCATTGGTAGAGTGCCTGTGGGCGGTCATGTGTTCAACCCTAGTACTGCCAAAAAGAAAAAAAAGGCAGTTTTAGCAAAGAGGTGGTATATACATGTAATCCCATCTACTCAGGAGGCTGAGGCAGAAGGATCACACATTCAAGGCTAGCCAGGACAACTTAGTGAGACCTTGTCTCAAAATAAAATTTAGAAAGAGCTGAAAAACTAAAACTATCGTTCCCAAAGAGTTACAAATATCATTACAGTGATATGTGCATATCCATGTTTATATTAGCAAATTCATAATAGCCAGATCTTGAAAGCTACCTGTATGTCCATCAACAGATGAATGGATAAAAAAAAAAAAAATGTAGTATTTGTACTCAATGGAGTACTACTATGCCACAAAAAGAATAAACAAGTCAGTTGTGGGGAATAGGATGACCTTGAGACCATAATGTTAAGTGAAATCATTAGACACAAGATTAGATATTACATTGTTTCTCTTATATGAGAAACTCCACTCTAAATAGCAAAACAAAAGATAGATAGTAGGAAATAGGGAGATCTTTTTTTCAAATGGGAAGGGGATCAAATATATCTTTAAAATTGATTGATGTAGCATGTGTCAGAATTTCCTTTTAAAGTATGAATAATATTTTGGTCTGTGTGTGCATTGCATTTTATCTTTTTATCCATTGATGGATATTTGTTTTATTTCTAAATGTCTTTTAGTTGTGAATAATGCTTCTATGAACGTTGGTTTATAAGTAATTGTTTGAGTTCTTGCTTTAAGTTCTGGGTATATATCCCAAAGAATTATTAAAAAAATAAAATTATTGGGTCATATGGGAGACATTCTATCTTTTGAGTTTTTTCAGTATATATATAAAAAAAACCTTAAAACTTAATGGTTCAAAGGAACAATGATTTATTATTTCTTACACATTGGTGGGATGTCAGGGCAGTTTTTCTATGTATTTTACCTGGACCCACTTGTGTGACAGTATTCATTTGGTGGGCTATTTGGTGTAGGGTGTCTAAGATAACTTCTTTTATATTTCTGTGGCCTTAGAAAGACAACTAAAAGATGACCCTTTCTCATTTGTAGTCTAGCTTGAACTTTTTTTTTTGGAAGCACAATCTCTCTTTGTAGTTTAGGCTGTCCTTGAACTCCTATATAGTCCAGGCTGGCCTTGTACTCATGATGATCCTTCCTGCCTCAGCCTACTAAGTGCTGGGATTACAGGCATGTTAGCTACACACAGCTAGCTAGTGGCTACTGACTGGGTCACTAGAGTGAAGCCAGAACTTGCAAAGCATCTTGAGTTCTAAGTTTCAGAACTTACGCATCAATTTTACCAGTCTGTGCAGCAAAGCTTACAGAGGTAGCCCACATTCAAGGTTGTGGAGAAATAGACACCAACTCTTACTGGGAGGATTGGCTAGCTTATATTGGAAGCCATTATTATTATATGTGCTGCTGAAGCGAGCTCTGGTAGCCATTATTAAAATGATTTGTCACATATAATAATCTAATAGCTGGTCCATAGAAGAAGAATCTTGAGAAATGTGGAAGTACTGCCGTGTGAGGAACAAAGTAGGATTGTAGTGAGTACTAAATGAGGTGCCATGGTGTTATGTTTTAAAAAGTAAAGATGTAGTTTTTTTGAGCTTTATCATTTGCAGAAACTGTTGTACCAAGCAGTTTTTGTTTCTTTTTTTTTTCCTTCCCTACTCTCTGATTTTTTTCCCTCTCTTTTTTCTCTGCCTCTTGTTCCTAACATGGATTTGCTTTTTTTTCATGCTTTGTTAGTACAGTATTTAATGCTTTTACTGACTTTATTTGTTTACCTTTTTTTTTTTTTTTTTTTTTTTTTTTTTTTTTTTTTTTTTTTTTTTTTTTTTTTTTTTTTTGGATTTTTTGTTCTTTGTTTTGTTTTGGTACTGGGAACTGAACTCATGACCTCGCACTTGCCATATAGATGCTGTGCCACTGAGCTATATCCCTGCTCCCCCCCCACCCATCTTTTTTTGAGCTGGTCTCACTATGTAGTTGCAGGTTGGCTATGAACTCTCTTGTGTAGCCAAGAATGGCCTCCAATTTGCAGCAGTCTTCCTGCCTCAGCCTCCCGAGTGCTGGGATTACAGGTATGCACCATCACCTCTGGCCTTATCTTTTTTTTGTTTAATTAATTTTATTGGTACATTTAGATGCACATAATTTTAGATCACATTTGTCATAGGGAATTTGTACCTGTGATGTATCTTAATTCTTTTTTTCCCCCATCCCTCTTCTATTCTGTATTTCTTTTCAACCCCTCTTTGTTTACAAAAGCTTTTGTCCATTTTTTCTTCTATCCTTTTTTTCTTCTTTTCCCTTCCTCCCTTCCCCTCTCCCCTCTTTCTTGGTTCCCTTTGTATTTGAACATTTTCTTCAGGTTTTCCAATATCTATTATATATTTTGGTCCTTATTTACCCTTTTGGTATCTTACAATAGACAAACAATGCAATGTTTAAATTTGTGTGTTCGATTCCTTTCACTTAAGAGTATAGTCTCAAAAAAAAGTATAATCTCACATTGCATCTGTTTATCTAGACATGTCTCAAGTTTATCATTCTTTATGACTGAGAAATCTTTTTTTATCCAGTCATCTGTTGATGGGCATTTGGGCTGTTTCCAAGATTTAACTATTATAAATTGTGCTGCTAAGAACAAAGGTGTGCATATATTACTATGGCATGATGCTTTTAAATCTTTCAAGAAGATTAAAGTATGAATAATATTTTGGTCTGTGTGTGCATTGCATTTTGTTTATCTTTTTATCCATTGATGGATATTTGTTTTATTTCTAAATGTCTTTTGTGACATTTGTGAATAATGCTGCTATGAACATTGGTTTATAAATAATATAAACCAAGAATGGGAAAGCTGGCTCAAATAGAACCTCTAGTTTTAGTTTTCAAAGAATCTCCATACTGATTTTCAGTGTTTTACTGACATCTCAAAGGAGTCCTATAGGTTTTAAGCTGGCCAGGTAGCTAAAGTTCCAAATGTACTACTGTGTAATTAAATAATGTAGCCTTAAATTGTTGAAGTTTCAGGCCTGGATAGATAGTACTAAACCTTTTTGGATTAAAAAAGGGTACTTGGGCAAGGATTGGGGAGACTTTCTAATTCTGTGACATCATCCTTCATGTGGTGTTAAGTAGTTTTAGATTTAAATACATAAGCTCTTAACTGTGATTTTAAATTTTAATAGGTGGAAGTGGTTTCTTGACAAAAGGTTGGTTTATTAAGAAACAAAAATGAGTAGATGAGTGCTTTATTATAAAGAAAATACCCTATTCTTCATTCTTGGAAGTAGTTTAGAATCTGTTCCAGTCTTCATTGTCAGTATAGGAGCATGGAGAAAATCAAAGTAAATCAAGGAACACAGGTTGAATAGGCTAGAAAAGTTTTTTTAGAGAATGATTGACATTTTAGAATTGTCTCTCTCTTACATATATTTATACAGACACATAAATACAGGGCCTGATGATTGGAGGGGAAATATTGGAAAGTTACAAGTAATTACAGAGTAAGCCCCCTCATACTTTTTTGACCTAAAATGATCTAGCACCATCTTTCCAAGACTAGAAATAGCAATTAAGACAAGAACTGGAGTCAATGATTGTTCTTTATGTATGCGAAAGTGAGGTTTGAAGGTTATCTTACCAGTACATATTTTCCATGGTATGGCTACTGGATAATTTATTTGCATATTCTCGTATCTGGGGACATTTAAGATTTTATTTATCAAAAAAAAGATTTTATCACAAATACTGCTGCACTGGAAATTGATATTTCCTTATGTATGAATATTTCTGTGATATACCTAGAAATGAAATTACTGGGTTAAAAGGTATTCAGAGTTTACATTTTTAAAAAGTTGATAATGCCCTGTTTCCTGCAAAAATTCATCAGCAATGTTGGAGAATTCTTTGTCTCCTTCCAGCATTAGTTATTAACAATTTTTATTTAGGTAATTTGCTGGATGAAAAATATTTCAGCGTTTTAAAATGATTATCTTTGGTTTCTGATGAGGTTGATCATTATTTCATATAATAGATATCTTGTATTTATTAATTTATTTTTTCTTTTGAGACAGAGTTGGGCTATGAAGGGTGGCCTTGAACTCACTATGTAGCTAAATAAAGCTGGCCTCGAATTTGTGATCCTCCTGTCTCATCGTCCTGAGTGCTTTGGTTTTTTTTTTTTTTCCTCTTAATGATTAGAATTCTTCTCCATTGTTAGTCTTTTTTCCCCAGTATTCAGTTTGCTCTTTGATTTGGTATATAATATTTTATTTTATAAACTTTTTAATTAACATGCAGTGGTTCTACCCTTATCCATGGTCTTGTTTTTTTGAGGTTTCAGTTACCGTCACTCAACTGAGATCTAAAAATATTAAGTAGAATATTGCAGTTATAAATTATCATTCATTCATTTACAGAACTGAGGATTGAATGTAAGCCTTTTGCAGTTAGTTACATCTGCATCTCTTCTTAAAATTTTTAAAATTTTAAGACAGTAGTACCTTAAGTCACCTAATTTTTTAGATTGGGCTCAATAATGTGGTCCTCTTGCCTGTGTCTCCCAGAGTGTTGGGGTTATAGGTGTGGGCCAACACATCTGGCTATCCATAAATGCTTTAAATTGCTTGCTGTTCAGAGTAGTGTTTTGAAATCCTTCATCTACCTGCTCTAAGCTATGTAAGACATGATTAATCTTTTTGACCTATGTATGCACATTGTATTTACTGCTCTTTCTTTAGTTACTTAGTAAATGTCTAGGTTATCAGGAATATAGGGCTGGTGGTATCTGCAACTTCAGGCATCCACAAAGAATCTTTCTTTTTTCTTTTTCTCTTTTTTTCCCGTGGTACTGGGGATCAAACTTACAACCTCGAACTCAGAACCTCATGCTTGCCAGGCAGGTGCTTACACCACTGAATTAAATCCCTAGCCCCACAGAGAATCTTGAAACCATCCTACCCCTAAAAGGAAAACTACTATATAGCATTCTATTTCTATTTTTTTCTCCTTTACATCTTCTGAATTTTGTGACTTGTTTAGTATTAAATTCTCTTCACTCAAATATTATAATTTAATATTCTTTCCTTTTTGCTCCCTATAAATATTATACATAAATAATTTTATTACTGAAGCTTAGAAAAATAGGCATTGTGCAGCATGAAAGTTCTCCTTTTTCTCCTTTCTCTACTCCTCTCCCCAGATACATATTATTGTTACACTCATGCACTTTTAGTTCTTCTGCCAAATTTAAATAGTAAAACTAGGCATTAGGTTTCATCTAGGCATTAGATTTTACATACCACTCGTATTGGTCATTTCAGGCATCATCATTCTTTTGTTTATTCAACAAATATTTCTTAAACATCTGGTATGTGCCAGGTGATATCATAGTGTGTAATTATGAGGGAAAAAAAGCTGACCTCTTGAGTTAACATTGTAATGGTGCAGACAGAAAAAAAAAATCAAGCAGTGACAGATGGTATGAAAAAGGTTGAAGCAGGATTAAAAAAAGGATAGAGCTGGGTGAGGTGATACATGTCTGTAACCCCAGCACTCTGGACACTGAGGCAGGAGGATCACTGTGAGTTCAAGGCCAGCCTGAGATACAGAAGTAAGTCTAAGGCCAGCATGCACTACATAGCAAGACTTTGTCTCAAAAGACAAACAAACAAATGAGGATAGAGATTGCCTGGTGTGCTATTTTAGATAGTATCAGGAGGTAAAGTATTTTTTTTTTTTTTTTTTTTTGTGCTGAGAATCAAATTCAGGTCCTTGCACTTGCTAGGCAGATACTGTATTGCTGAGGTACATCTTTGGCCCAAGAAAAAAGGAATTTCTGAAAACTGAATATTGTAGATAGCTATCTTGGAATCTCCTCATATGGCCTTTCCTCTGTTATGTACACATCTTGTGTCTAATTTTCCTCTTTTTGGGGAAGTGGAGGGGAATTAGGATCATTTGGGCCTAGGAATTGGAGACCAACCTGAGTAATGTAATGAGACCCAATCAGAAAGAACAAATTTCCTTTTTTTTGCCTTTTGCAGTACTAGGGATTGAAATCAGGGCCTTTACACTAAGCTACATTCCAACCCTTTTAAATTTTTTATTATTTTTGGATGGTCTCACTAAATTGCTAAATTGTCCAGGTTGGGCACAAGCCTCAACCTCTCAGTGCTGGGATTACAGTTTTGTTCCACCATACCCTGCTTATTTTATCCCTCCTTAATTTCTCCATGTTGCTCTCCTGCTCTTAACAACCAGTATGAATTTTTTGTTGTTCCTTTGCTTAAAAAAAGTTGCATCACATATAAATGTAACTTAAACTATATTAATTTTGCTTTTTTGGGGGGGGGCTTTATATAAATGATACTCATGTGGCTTTGTGGTCTTCTGTGACTTGTCTTTTTTTGGTCATTACTGTGTTTTTCAGATTTATCCATTTTAGTTGGTTGTGGTGGCGCATGCCTATATCCCAGCTGGTAAAAGAAATGCAAATTTGAAGGTAAAAGAAGTTCAAGTTTGAAGCCAGCCTGGGCAATTTAGTGAGATTTGCAAGGGACTAGATGTAATACAGGACACATAATTTATAGGATTATTTTATAACATTCACCCAAAGAGTCAAATGTAAAAGAGTGTAGATCTGTCCACATGCTAGAGACCCAAAGAATCCAGCAGAGGGCCTATATCAATCTCCTGCACAAGTCCAGCTGAAGGCCTGGAGCCCCTGGCAGTGTCCTCCATGAGTCCAAATGGAGGCTTAGCACCCACAACATTGTCTCATGAAAGTCTGTATCAAGGCTCTGCATGGCAAATGTTCAAAGGTCAGTAGTAGAAGCTAGAAAGTCTGTGCCAGCATGATGAAGGATCTGTTCCAGCAGGCTGAGAGATCTCTACATTTTGTGGAACTTAATGAACATTCTCCTGGAGCAGAACTTGTTTGTAAATTGGGAACTTTTAACACCACAAAACTTTTCTATCATTTAAATGAGATTTTTGATATGGAAAGAAGATAAATTCATATGATCAGTGTACTTGAGCAAGAGACTGACTTGACTTTCTTTTCATATTATTCTTCTTAGTTTCCATTTGACTTTTTTTTTTAAAACATCTTTAAGGTTAAGTATACCTTATTGCATGGGCCTTCTTTGACTGCTTCATTCTTTATAAAGCAGTGTGTTTATCTCTGTCATTCTATATTGTAGTGGTTTGATTATCTCATTACTAGATAGTAAGTGCCTGATGGTGAGGACTGTAGTTTTTACTCTTTTTATTCTAGAATATCATAGTATCTGATGCATACAGGGGATATTTATACCTTTTTTGAATGAATATACTAAAGAATTAGTATAAATGGGAGCACTCTGTATCTAGTGGCAAAAATTACTCTACTGTAGTAATTTTTAACTGCAGATTACCAACCTGTGGGATTTAGTTTTCTTGGAGAGGTAACCATTTCTTTAGTCTGTTAAGGCAGCAGTTCAAGACTGGTATACATGGCAGAAAAGCAAATCAATAGAGTTTAAGTTTATATGATTTTTTTTTTTTTTTGCTTTAACACAAGCTAGCTAGCATGACTGCTGTGTATATTGAGGGATGTTTCTCTTAGGCTAAGTTGTCTGATATACTACAGTCCTTTAAATAAAAAAATAATAGAGGCTGAGTGGTAGGGTTATTGTATGATCAACTTCTAAAACACATGTGAATATATAAATATATTTAAATAGTTTAGACTTTAAAGTGAAGTATGTTCCTTTGTTTCCCTCCAGCTGTTCAGACACTGATTAGTTTTTGAGATTCCCTCCCCACATGAATTGATTTGATTACTTTGTAAATGCAGTATTCTTTCCTTATCTATGGAGGATTTGTCCCAAGGAATGCTTAAAATCATGAATAGTCCAAACCCTATACATTTAATGCATACATATATACACAAATTGAAAGCCTTCTCCATCTTAACTCTTACCTAATCACTCCTTGTGCCTTGTGGCCATAACTTCTGCTGTTTATGGTGTGATAGCAAAAGCAGCAGAAGTTTCTTTGTCCTTTATGGTAGATCTTAGCAAATTCAACATATAAAAGTTTTTCTTATTGCATTCAGCAATTTCACCTTTTTTTTAGTGGAAGCATTTTATGCTTCTCTTTAGCATGTCTAAATTATTAACATCTTTACTGTTAAGCTTTGGGGGTATTATAAGTTAATTAAGGATTACTTAAACATAAACACTATGATACCACAACGTTACATCTGATGACCAAGATAGCTACTAAGTGACTAATGACGAGGTAGCATTTACAGTGTGAACATGCTGGACAGTGGGGTGATTTCATATCCTTGACTAGATAAAGTAGGATGATGTGAGATTTCATTATGCACTTCAGAACTCTGTGCAAGTTGAAATGTTTGAATTAGAATTTTCAATCTCTGGTGTCTTAGTACTTTTTATTGGTCGCTGAGACAAAATACCTGATGCCCAAAGTTGGGAAAGGAAAGGTTTATTTTTTATAGTTTTTGGAGGTTTCAGTCCATATTCAGTTGGCTCCAAGGCAGGGTGGCATGGCTAGGCCACAGTTCATGGCGGCTGTAAACAGCAAGGTCGAAACCAGCAAGAGAGAGAGATATACCTTCTTCCTGCCATTACATCGCATCCTGGCTCCACCCCTAGGCCAGTGTAGCACTCACATCTCCAATCCAAGGGCTAGATAATGAACCAATCACAAATGCATAATGCAAAGGCATGAGGGTTGGGAGCCACTGACATAAACCATGACACATGGTTAAAGGTAGTTAACTAAAACTTTGGATAAGAGGATAGATGAGTACTACCTGTAGTGTTAGTTTTTGTCTCTGTTTGTATGCTTGGATTGATGTTTTTTCTTAAAATTACTAATCTTATCATTTGTATTAGTATAGTAAAATCAATTAAAATATTTTGTTAATTTTTTTCAGATACATCAAATTACAGAATGGATTGCAGGCACTTTTGATTTCAGATCTAAGTAATATGGAAGGTAAAACAGGAAACACCATAGATGATGAAGAGGAGGATGAGGAAGACGAAGAAGAAGAAGATGATGACGATGACAACGACGATGATGATGATGATGATGAGGATTCTGGAGCTGAGATAGAAGATGATGATGAAGAAGGTTTTGATGATGAAGAAGAAGAATTTGATGATAACGAACATCATGATGATGATCTTGATACTGAGGATAATGAATTGGAAGAATTGGAAGAGAGGGCAGAAGCTAGGAAAAAAACCACTGAAAAACAGGTGTGATTTTTGTCTATTTAATCTTTTTAAAATTTGGGAATTCTTTGAGAGAATTACTAAACTCATGATTTATGTCTTACTGGCCAAAAGGAAGTATGTATGTATGTATGTATGTATTTATTTATTTATTTATTTTCAATGAAAGTCTGTTGTGTATAGGAATCATATTTTGAAAACATTTTGTTCTGTTTATAAAAGAAATAAATACTCTTTTAAAAGCCATGGAATATAAAGAAAAGCAAAACAAAAATTACCTATAACCTCTCAGAGGTAATCAATAGCAATATTTGAATTTATGTGTATTTATATACACTGTATGTTTTAAAAACAAATGCCAGGAGGTAAGGATTGGCATAAATTTTAGCCTAGGGTGAGGAGTAAGAGAGTGCTTTTTTTGGGGGTGGGTACCGAGTGTCAAACTCATAACCTTGTGCTTGCCAGACAGGCACTTATGCCACTGAGCTAAATCCCCGGTCCTAATGAGGTTGGTTTTTTGGGGGATACTGAGAGTGCATTATTTTTAGAGAGGCTGGAGAAAGAAGAGAGTGAGGTTAGTATATAATCTTCACATAATCCCAGAGTTGTAATTTCTGTTTAGGTGATTGAATTTCATTTATCTCTTTATTGGGAAGCACTAAAGACTGGCCAAATATGTACATTTGAAGGGTTTAATAGAAGTTAAGGAATTGAGCTTATAACAGTTAACAAATAGAAATATCCTTAATAGAATTTCCCTCATGAAGAGTGCCTCCATTTTGTAGTAGGGAGTTCTCATATTAGAGGAGAATATTTTAGAGGCATTACAGTAGTATTGACCAGCAAATTTTTATTGAAGTTAGTCTCTTGAATATGATAATACAGTCAACATGGTTTAGTCTACATATACAGGACTTCAGTCAGATTATTAAGTCTAAATTTTAGGTATTATATGAATACATAAAAGTGGTCTGCCCTCAAAGGTATGAAAATGTGAGTTTAAAGATGCTTTGTTTTGTTTTACTGAGATGAGAATCTGTGTTCCTAGTTAAGTCTCAAACTTTTGGGCGCAAGTGATCTTCCCATTTCAGTTTCCTGAGTAGCTAGGACTATAGGCATGTTACACTTACACTGGCTTTAGTATTTTTAAATTAATCTTTTTAATTAATCTTTTGATAGTTATTCTTTGTGAATTTTTTAAAATGACTATTAGGTTTGTTTTTTTTTTTACTAAATTGTGTAGATTGAGTTGGACTTCTAAGCTTTATGTATCTCATTAGTAGAATGCTTGCTTAGCATATGTGAAGGCCTGTCTTCAGTCCCCAACATCACCAAAAAGAAGAAAAAAAAGCTTTTTGCCTCTTTTTATTTAATGTTCAGTAATACCTATTTCTGTGTAGCATGAGGGGCTAAGGGGTTACCATGGAAAGCTTTACAGATGAAACTCAAAAACTCTTGTTGTGGGAGGGTGATTATATTGAGTGTATACTAAAGTCTTTATAAACAGAAGGAATTAATTCACTTTTAATGAACAATAAATTTAATAATTTCACATAGAATAATAATATGAAAGAAGAAATTATAAGTCACAGAATAGAAAGAATAGGAAACCCAGCTTAAAATTAATTCTAGTTTTTTTCCTTAGCTGGATAATCTTAGGCCTTTTTGTTTTTCTCTCTTTTCATTTCTTAAGGTCAAATGATCACATAATTTTTTGATTTCTATTTTAGCTCTAAGGTTGACTGTGTTATAACTTCACTGAATATTTGTTACCTGTAAGTTTGTTTGTTTGTTTGTTTTTTGAGACAGGGTCTTGCTATGCTGTCTTTCTGTATTTTCTGTCTATAAGAAATTTCTTTGTGTCTCTAAATAGTTTTTCCCTGTGCTTTGGTCTTGGTCTTTTTTGGTGTCTTTTATTAACTAATAAGATAATTGTGCTTTGGAGAGGTGAAATGATTTTTGATTCAGAATCAGTAAGTACCCTAGTGAAAAGAAAGAATGTGTCATTCCATAAACTAGAAAACAGTTAACGTTCATTGGATAAATAAGCATCTGGAAAAGGAGACAAAATAGATTAGTCTAGGCAAGAGATACCTTAAGAGTGCTATACATTGTAAGGCAGTTTTATGGTTTGATATTTATTTGAGAAATGTAAGCCTTGTTTAAGGTAAATATGAGAATTAATAAAGGAAGTAGCAAAATAACTGATAGTTTTTTTGTAAACCCTTACCTAATTACTTTTCTGAAATACCCTTTTAAACTTTCCTGCAGTTTTTCCCTTCTAAAAGTTGTTCTTAATCTAAAAGTTTGATAAGATTGAAATTTTAGTATGATATACTGAATTATTTATTCAAGGCTTTCTTAATTCTCTCACCTATGAATTTCTCAAATATGAATTTCTTGGGTAGGAAATTCTCAAGTATCAATTTCTTTTCTAGCAGTCGCAGAGCCTGTTACTGCTGTGGTCAAAGCTGACTGATAGACTGTGGTATAAGTCATCTTATTCAAAAATGTCTTCAACCCTGCTGGTCGAGACAAGAAATCTTTATGGGGTGGTTGGAGCTAAAAGCAGGTTAGGCACCTATTAAACATCACAGAACAGATTAGACTATAGTTTGAAGAAGTGGATATTCCTCCATGTTTTTATCTAAGTTTGTGTACCTGAGTCTTCAACATTGAGAAATGTAATATCAAGTGAGGCTGTTTGGTTCTTCTAGAAATATACTTTCATTTTCTGACATATGGTTGGATTGTATTCCCTATTTCCTAAACGCTTTTTTTCTTATGAGGGTAACTTTCAAAACAATCGATTTCACCAAATGGATTCATTTGGGAAACTAAATATTCACCACATATCTTTATTCAAATTGACTGTTTTTCTGACTTTTACCTACAATGATACAATGATGTGCCCCAGTCATTTTATGTGCAGGGTTTGGTATATATCATGGCCATCTATTTTGTTAAAAACCAATTTTCCCAAGGCATTAAGGTTTACTGAAGGTAGCCTGATAAGTAATGAATGTGTGCTATATATGGTCAGTAACAAATGAAGAACTGAAGAGCCTCTTTAAAGTCTAGGTCTATAGCCTTTTAATAGCTAAATATTTTACCTTTAATTATTATTTTAGTTAGATATTTTTCTAAAATATTTTATTCCCTATTTTATACTTTCTTTCTTTCTTTTTTTTTTTTTGGTATTGGTGATCAAACTCATGACGTTACACTTGCCAGGCAGGTGCTTATGCCACTGAGCTAAATCCCCGGCCCTTTTATTCCCTATTTTAATAAGAAAACTGAGTAACATTGAAAGGGTTCAAATCTAGTTACTGAACACAGAGGTTTTTAATTGCTTAGAGATCTTTAATCTCCTTAAATATGTTAATTTTTCAGATTTCCAAAATCTCATAATTCAAGGAACAAACTTGGTTCATAATTCTGACATGATAATTGGGTGGGCTGGCCAGTCTGTTCTCTCTCTCTCTCTCTCTCTCTCTCTCTCTCTCTCTCTCTCTCTTTCCCCCTTTTTTTCTTTTTCTGTTTCTGCTTTTTTCCTTAGGTCTGCACCTGTTCAGCATTTGGCAGGATGGCAAGTGGAGGAGCAGCAGGGTGAAACTGATACAGTTCTGGTGAGTTTCACTTTGCTGCTCCTCCTGATTCTCAGGAAAATAATTTTGTTAGTTTCCCATTGGAAAACTTCATCTCCAAATGAATCCTTAAGAGGAGATGCTAATATATTCCTTTAACACTGACTCTGCTGTTTGTATGTGTTTTACTTCCTCTAGTCTGCAGCGGCTCTTTGTGTTGGAGTTGGGAGTTTTGCTGATCCAGATGACCTGCCTGGGCTGGCACACTTTTTGGAGCACAGTAAGATCTTGTAAAATATCATTCCCAGGTGTTTTTTTTTTTTTCTCCAAATATGTATGAGTTGATTTCAAACATACATATTTGATAGAAATATGATGTACAATAAAATTGTTGCAAGCATAATTTGTTTTGAAAACATGCTTGTAATACAAAGCACTTGTATTATCAAAGTGAATTTGGAAATAAGGGAAATTCAGAGATGATTCACTTTACCACCCAAAAATATTCATATAAAAATGATTATAGTATTGTAATATAATATAAATAATAAGGAAAATACAAAATACAAAGAAAAATAGACATATTAACTTGCCCCTTAGAAAACCTTCCTGGATGGTGTGAAGGAGATAAAGAGAACAGGGTTATTATGTAGGATGACTTTCATTATCTCTAATGGAATCACTGTTGCCTGTTGACTCAGTGGAATCTTTTTTTTCATGCAACTTTAATAACAGGGAACCTATGCAATGACACATGCTTTTGCTTCCTTTTGAGGATTTCATGGAAATGTGACATTGCATTGCTGTTAAACAGATTCACAGTCCACAGCCACAGCCTTCCTCAGATGGTGCTTTTCTATAAAATTTTGCACTATTTCTCACATTTTATACATCTCTCTAATCCTATTTGAATTGAGGAATTCTTCCTCTGTAGATAAGATCTCCTCTAAAACCTGTTACTATCAGGAGATGATCACCTACAATCCTGCAGAGAGAGGAGGAGGGAGGGAGGAACCATTGGCTCAGCTGCAGTCATGTGATGTTTGGCATCATGTACTACTCATATTATATGCTTGTTTATTGAATTACAATTTATTAGAAATATTTGCTCATCTTGTGGAACACTCACAGAACAAGTTACTTGCAATCCAAGATTTTACTGTTATATTCAACAAGAGAAAAAGCTAAGGAGACTTATTTATGAATATCATAAGGGAAACTTAATCTCCTTAAATGTACTTGTACTGAAGATTAGAATGAAACCTGTTTTAAAATATAGGCATTATTATTCAGCTATGGTATAGCCAACAGACTAGAGAAAGATTACCATTGTCTAGGAATTCTCTAGCCCTTCTTGGGGGCATTTGTTTTATAGTTAGCAAGGCTCAGAAACATAGAACATTAGAAACACAGAACATCAGAGACATTAGAAGTATAGAGCACCAGAATATTAGCAACAAAGAAAAATAAAAAGGCATGATCAATACAAAAAAAAAAAAAGAACTACATGGTAAAAAGTTTCAGTTTAATTATGGATATAGCTGAATAAAACCTATGTGGATGCTACACTGTTGCATATATATAAATCCATGTTTTTTCTGAATTACTCATTTTAAAAATATTTTTCTAAGCTATTTGAGCCTAAACTTCCCACCTTATGAGTTTTCATGATAGCAGTTAATTGCATATATGCTTGTATTTAAATTTCAACGTTTTTATGTTATACATTTGTCTTGAATATAAGTGCTTAGTTTTTCTTAATATAAAAGTAAAATATGAGCATGATAGAACATTGTGAAAGCAGCAGTCTAATAAAGAAAGTATTAATCAGTTATAGCTATTGTTAATTTGTTGGTATACTTTCAGTTTTGCTATGCACAAACAAGAAAGTTCAAGTGGGGTGTGATGGTGCACACTAATAATCCCAGTACTCTGGGAGACTGAGGCAGGAAAATTGTAAGTTTTAGCCCAGCATAGCATTAGTGACTTAATGAGACCCTGGCTCAAAATTTAAAAAAAAAAAAATCTGGAGATATATTGCCAAATGACCTTCTGTTCAGTTCTCAGCACTCCAAAAAACAGTATTTTGATAATAAAAATATCATCAATATCTTTTTGTGTATGACTTTCTATTTTTGTCTCTTAGTGGTATTCATGGGTAGCTTGAAATATCCAGATGAGAATGGATTTGATGCTTTCCTAAAGAAACATGGAGGCAGTGACAATGCCTCAACTGATTGTGAGCGGACAGTCTTTCAGTTCGATGTCCAGAGAAAATACTTCAAGGAAGCCTTGGATAGGTACTAAATCAAAGTATATTTTTATTTTAATTATCTAATAACATCTTACAGATCAAAACATTAAGCTGTATGTGGTGACGCACGCCTGTAATCCCAGCACTTGGGAGGCTGAGTCAGGAGAAGTGTTGTGAGTTCAAGACCAGCCTGAGCTACAAAGTGAGCTCAAGGTCAGCCTGAACTGCATAGCAAGACCCTGTCTCAAAAAAGACAAATAAGTAAACAGAAATTGTGTCTATTCTTTTGATATATTATAGTTCAAGAATTTGATAGACAGATATTTGTTGAATCAGTGCAATACCTATATAGCAAACATTACCATGAAATAAAAAGACAACCAGAAAATTTTCTATACCTAACAGATGTTAAATTTTCTTAAAAAATATGGCCTTTCTTAAGAGATTAATTTTATCTACAGAAATCTTTTATGCAAATTCCTATACATTAAAAACATATTGCCGTTATTTTCACCATTTTAATATTTGTGTCCCTGAAGCCCTAAATTAACAACTTTTAGGCTAAAATAATGCCAAAATTTTAATAAAATGCATACAATTTTTACTTTTTTATAACCTTTTGCCAAAATAACAAAAGAATAGAGATGTATGTAAAGAAGGCAATGTAAATATGCCCAGGATCTCGTCTGTAAATTTAAGAGAAAATCTGGAATACTTCGAGGGGAGACCTTTACTTAGAACTACTCTATGTTTGCTTTTGTTTCATAGTTCTTAGTTCTAAGATTCACAGAATCTAAACAGGTCTTTGTGTGAGAATTTTTTTTTTTGTACCAGAGATTGAGCTCTCGACCTTGGGCTTGCCAGGTAGGTGCTTATGCCACTGAGCCAAATCCTAGGCTGTGTGAGAAAATTTTAAGCAGAAGACGAGTTGAATAAAATCTGGCTATCTCAGTGATGGTGGAATTTGATATAAAATTGGTTAAGAAACTTGGGTTACCCCAAACAGTTTTAGTCTAAAAACTGCTTTAGCAAATAAAAATACTACTTCACATATTTTCTTCTGCTTAAAAAAAATCCAGAATTTATAAAACAAATGCTGCTGCTGTACTTGTGTTAAAAATTAATGAGAATATTGGTTCATAAATTCATTCCATAAATAGATGATAGTTAAAGAGAATATAAATAAAACAGAAACAAGTGTAAGAAGAAATGCACAGTTAACCAAACATAGTGGGAGATTTAGTACGCCTTTCTTGGGAAATGATAACTATTAGAAAATGCCTGTCCTTTTCTTCTTTTTTTTTTCCTTTTCTCTTGCTTGTGTGACCCTGTACCTGCCCACCTGCCTGCCTGCTTTCTCTCTCTCCATCTTTCTGTCTTTCTCTCTGTCTCTGTGTCTGTTGGTCTCTTTCTCTCTCTGTCTCTCTGTGATACAGGGTCTCATGTAGTTCAGGCTGACCTTGAACTAACTGTGTAGTCCAAGCTGGCCTTCTCCTGCCTCAGCCACCCTAGTGCTGGTATTGCACTGTCATATCCAGCAAGGAAAATCTTCATAAGGATATAGAAGATTAAGACAAAAATAGAAGAAAAAATTAAACCAAAAGTAAGCAGAAAGAAGAACATTATAAAAAGTATAGTGGAAATAAATGAAAACAAAATAGAAACACAACAGAGAAGCTGCATGTGGTGGCTCATGTTGGTAGTCTCAGCACTCAGGAAGCTAAGGCCAAAGGCTTACCATGAGGTTGAGGCCAGCCTAAACCACATAGTGAAACCTTACCTTAACCAAAGCAAAACAACAACAAAAATAAATACCACAGAAAATTAACAAAATAAAAATGCAATTATTTTTAGAGATTGACAAAATTGACAAACTTTCAGTTCAGATTGACCAAGAAAAAAGAAGTCTCAGTTGATATAAATCAACTATGAGAGTAGAAACGTTCCTACCAATCTTACCAAAATAACAAGGGCTGTAAGGTTTTACCATGGAGAATTATATTGCAACAAATTAGATGACCCAGATGAAATGAATAAGTTACTTGAAAGACACTATATTGTCTCAAGGCAAACCTGAATGGATCTGTAATAAAAGATTATATTAGTAATCAAAAGCTTTCTAAGAGCAGTTTTGGCCCAGATGACTTCTTGATGAATTCTGTCAATTGTTTAAAGAATTAACATTGATATTGTATAAACTTCTGAAAAACAGAAATAATCTTCCTAACTCATTCTATTAAATCAGTATTATCCTGATAACTAAAACCAGACAGTATTATCATAAGAAAAGGAAACCAAGGACCAGTATCTCTTATAAATATAGATACAAAAGTCCTAATGTGGACACCCCTCACCAAAATCTGAATCTAGCAGCATGTAAAAAGAATTATACACCATGACCAAGTTGGTTTTATCTCAGGAATGCAAAGTTTGCCATGTGAAAAATCAATATGGTATGTTATTGTAATAGAGTATATGACAAAAACTACATCTCATTCTCTGTGGACAGAAAAAGCATTTGACAAAATCTAGTTCGTTTTTATTAACTGGACTAAATGTCTATCCAACTTGGTAACACTTTTTAATTAAAAAAGATATTGATTGAAGAAACTGAACAAAAACAGAAATGCTTATTTTCTTTTGTTTTTCAGGTGGGCTCAGTTCTTTATTCATCCTCTAATGATCAGAGATGCAATTGACCGTGAAGTTGAAGCTGTTGACAGTGGTAAATGAAATGATTTATGTCTTACTGCCATTTTTTTCCTCTCATTGAAGTAGTTACTTAGTACATTTATCATTCTTATCATTAAACCATTTTATCCTTTTATTTTGAGTCAGGTTCTCATTATATAGCTCACGCTGACCTCAAGCTCACTGTTAAAGCATTGGCTGGCCTCAAACTTGTGATTCTCCTGGCTCATGGTCCCAAGTGTTGAGACTGCAGGACTGTGCCACAACATCTGATTTTATCTTTGTATCTTAAAAAAGCAGTATTAAAATAGATGGATCATATTTATTCCTAAAGTCAGTAAATATTCTATTTGGGATAGTTTTGAAATTAATCAAAAGGATGATACATTTTAGCTTATTCATTTGTTTAGGATTTTACCTTAGTGGCTAATCGTTATAAGATACTAATCTAATTTGTAAAGCTAATGTTAGGTCTTAAGACTTTAAAAGCTCACATTCTTTTTTTGCTTGAGGCTTCATTTTAACTATATTGTTCTAATATATAGTTTGATTTTTTTACTTGTTGCATATCCATAGTTGCTTTGTGGTTTGAATTTGTTAGTTATAGAAACAGTTGTATATTTATAATTGAAGTAACTAAAACCCTGAGTAAGTAATATATTTAATAATATTTTGGACTATTTCTTTTAATTTTGAGAAGCCTCTCTATCACATTCATCCTTAGCTGACCTTATGTTAAAATCTATTAGTTTGTTTATAACTTGTCTCCTCTGTAAGAACGTAAACTCCTTGAGGATAAGATCCTGGCTTTGGTTATTATCTTTCTACTGCCAAAACCTATTTTGGTAGTATCTGATGCAATACTTAATCCGTATTAAGACTCATAAGAGCTTAGGTTCTAAGTTCACTTGATAGATGCAGAAGTGGAGGTGGAACCCAGAGCCTTGCACATGCTAGATAAATGTAGTTGCAGAAGTGGAGTCAAAGAAGTTAGGTAACTTCCTCAAAGTTGTACGGCCTAGTTATTGACAGATTTGGAATATTGGCTTCCTTAGTCTGTTTGCACTGCTGTAACAGAATGCCATAAACTGGATGACTCATAAACAACTGAAATTTATTTCTCACAGTTCTGGAGGCTGAGAAGTCCAAAGTCAAGTGCCATTGGATTTGTTTCTATTGATGATCGGTTTTCTGCTTAGTAGATGTTCAGCTTTTCCCTATGTTCTTATGTGGCAGAACAGGGAATGAAGCTCTGAAGTGTCTTTTATAATCTTATTGATAAAGGGCACTTTATGACCTAATTCTCTCCCTACAGGCCTACTTTCAAAAACCTTTACATTGGGGATTAGGTTTAAACATATGCATTTGAGGGGAACATACGTATTTGGCCTTTAGCACTAGTTAAATATGTCGGACTTCAAAGTGATTGTTCTTAAGAATCATGCTTTATTACCAATAGCATTGGCTTTGGAGGAAATTTAAGTGATACACAATACTATGTTCCCAGATAGAATATGATTTGACATTGTATTAGTACTTTCTTCAGTAAATTCTTAACCTGTAGCTAAAACCTTTGGATAATTAATTATCTTTGTTTCATTTGAAAAACAAAAGAAAAACTCTGGGAAGCTGGCTGATTTATCCAAAGTAACAAATTAAAAGATAGAACTAAGCCTGGGTCCTTGAGTTCCCAACTTTGGTCTTACAATTTATAAAGTTAATTTTTGTTACTCTGTTTTTTCTGTAAGCTTGAATTTCCAGACAATAAAGCAGTCACTGGAATTTTATTTTAGTAAAAGTGTTTCTTTAAAATTGACAGAGTATCAACTTGCAAGACCTTCTGATGCAAATAGAAAAGAGATGTTGTTTGGAAGTCTTGCTAGACCTGGACATCCTATGGGAAAGTTCTTTTGGGGTAAGATAATAATTCATCATATTTCATTTTCCTATAAAACTAAGAATAAAAAACTGATAAAGAAATGAAAATTGTAGAAGAGAAAGAACAAGGCCATGCCAGCAGGCAAGCCCAGTCCGAGAACTAGTGCCACGTGTGGGCTGCCACCAGATGGGGGACAGCTAGACCCAAACTTCTGCCTATGAGCCAGCACCGTTTGTGGTCTGGGGAAGAGAGAACAAAGCTACACCAGCAAGTATGCCCAGTCTGGGAACCAGCACCATGCTCAGGCCGCTGGTGGACTGGAAGCAGCCAATTCCAACTCTCTTCCTGTGAGTCGGTGCCATTTGTGGACTAGGGGGAGATAGAACAAGGCCACACCAGCAAGCAAGCCCAGTCTGAGAACCAGTGCCATGTGCAGGCCCCTGCTGGACTAGGAACAGCCAGACCCAAGCCTCTCCCTATGAGTCAGTGCCATTTGTAGACTGCAGGGAGAGAGAACAAAGTCACACCAGCAAGCATGCCCAGTTTGGAAACTAGCACCATGCATAGGCCACCAGCAAACTGGGAACAGCCAGACCCCAGCCCCTTCTGGTGCATGGGCTGGCAAACAAGAAATACCAATCCCTCCTGCCCCCCACCCCAGGGGACCAGTTTATCTGAAAAAACACAGGCTGTGATGATAGCTATCAAGGTGAAATGCAGTTGGATGCCTGTGGTGCTTTGGTGTTTCATTAACATTGCAGGTCTAGGACCAGTGGTCCGATCATAGGTTCAGAGGATAGCAGTATGCAGTGTGGCATTTAGGGGGCATCTCCTTCTGAGGGTTGTAGCCATTGCTGATTCCTTATGGTCTTGTTATGAAGTCCTATATTGTTTCCATTGTTTTGTTGGGTTGGGTTTTGCTCTCTTTTGTGTGATTATGTTAAATCTGATGGCAGGAACAGCTATTTCAAAGATGGCAAGATGTATTATGGTAGCAGTTTTGGATTTACTATTGACTTGTTTTGAAATCCTTTATTGCATTTATTGCTTTGTTTTTATTGTTTCTATTTTATTCTGTTCTGTTTGATTTTTACTCTGTCCAAAGTTATCTGCAGCTATTTTGAAGACATCAAAAGGCATTTTGGTAACTATTGTTGATTTTGTAATGTTTTGAAGTCCTGTATCTGTAATGCTGGTTTGTTTTGATTGGTTTTATTCTGTTTTATCCTCTTTAAAAGAAAAAGGAAAAAAAGATATAGAGCCAGGGATATAGTTCAGCAGCACAGTGCCTGCCTGGTAAGCATGAGGTCCTCAGTTTGATTCTTGGTACAAACAAAACAAAACAAAACAATATATATATATATTGATAAAGGGCACTTCATGACCTTCTTTACATATATAAAGAAATGAAAATTATAGAGGAGCTAGAGTAGTTAAGTACACTTTATCTTTTAGGAAAGCTGATAATTTTTAAAGTATGTCTGCATTTGGTTCTGTAATATAACTGAATATAGCAAGGAGAGCATGTAACAGTTTGTGATTCCTTCTAGGACCCAGTACTCTGCCAGCAGTGCATAAATTATCTTATTTGTTCATTATAGCAATATTAAGAAATAGTTACCATTATCACCTCCATTTAGAGATAGAGAAATAGGCTCAGGAAAGTTACCTAACTTGCTTAAGTCACATTGGTAGTAAGTAGTAGATGAAGGATTTGAATATTTGTTTATCTGATTGTATATTTTGTACTCTACTCCAAGCCTGATATTTCCATTTATCAGCAGAGGGGATGTAGCTCAGCAGTGTGCACCTCCCTGGTGAGTGCAAGGTCCTGAGTTCAATTCCTGGTACCCACCTCCCTGAAAAAAATCTCGAATAGCTTTTGAACAATGATCTAATTTTATTTTACTGGTATCGGTTTTTCATAATGGCTTTTTACTGATGGTAATGCTCAGTTGTAGCCTAATATTAATCCTATGGCCAAGAGTAGAAACTGGTATGATTGAGTTGATCTGAAGTATACTTTATTCAAAGGGAGTCTTGTTTACCTCTGTGTTTTATATAGTTTATATACATTCTGGCTTTATTTTTAATAACTGAAAGTGAAATAATGCAGAGAGAAAACCTGAGTTAATTACTAGATTACTAAGCAAGGAAACTTGGGTAGTTCCCAACCAGAGATAAAATCCTTTTATATTAAAATGTACTTCAGAATTGTTTCTTTTGATTTTTGTTTAATATCACTATTGCATACTAGTTCAATATTCTTGAGTCAGTTGGGTTATTTCATGAAGAGTCAAGTAAAATAATAAAATGTTGCATTGTTGGTGCAGAAGACATTTAACATAGTAATTTAATGAGCTTAGTTACTTCTCTAATACTATTCAATATATCCTAAAATATTAGTGTTTTTTTAAAAATCTTTTTACAGGAAATGCTGAGACTCTCAAGCATGAGCCAAAAAAGAATAATATTGATACACACGCTAGACTGAGAGAATTCTGGATGCGTTACTACTCTGCTCATTATATGACTTTAGTTGTTCAGTCTAAAGGTAATATCATCCATTATTGCCCTTAGAGTTACTCTGAAGTACAATTGATCCTTGAACAATGGAGTCAGAACTGCATGGGTCCACTTATATAGCTTTTTAAATTTTTTTTTTTTAAAGATTTGTAGTAGTTTGAAAAACGGAAAACCGTGTAGCCTAGAAATATCAAAAAATTAAGAAAAAAGTTTATCATGAATGAGATGTCTATAGATAATTGTCTTTGATTTACCATATAAAATAGATACAAGTTTATTATAAAAAATTAAAATTTATCAAAACTTGCAGCCAGGTACAATGGTGTAATTGGGAGCTGAGGCAAGAGGATTTTAAGTTGGAGGTCGGCTAGGCAAGACCTCATCTCAAAATAAAAATCAAAAGAGTTTAGGATGTAGCTCAGAAGTAGAGCACTTGCCTAGCATGGATAAGGCCCTGGATTCAACCCTGAGTATTGCAAAATGAAACAAAAACTTGTGCTCACACTCAGCCTATATATAGTGTCATTCACAGTATAAATGTAAACAAATATAAAGATGCACTGTTAAGGCAGAACTGCATAAAATTCATTGTAATATCATTAGACTACTGTAGTATCTACCACCTGCTGCTATGCAATAAACTCAAGTGTTGGTGACTGTTTGCTTAAAAATACTGTGGTACTAATTATCACTACATGAACAGTCACTTTCAGTGTATTTTTTTCTAGTAAAAGATCTTCTATGATTCTTACATATTTTCACTGTGCATAAAACATGTACAATACAAGATATTTCTTAATAAATAGTTTAAGTTCTTGATAAGGCTTCTGTCAACAACAGGCTATTATTTTGGGAGAATCAAAAATTATACAGACTTGGATATGGTGGTATACTCTTAGCACCCTAGCACAAAGTAATGCCCAGTTTTTAAGCAAAAGATCTGTGGAAAATTAATGCATTTCTTTATAAAATAACAATATTACTTGTCACTTTCTCTCCCTCTCCTTCAAGAAACACTGGATACTTTGGAAAAGTGGGTGACTGAAATCTTCTCTCAAATACCAAACAAGTAAGAGTTATTTTGATAAATAATAAACCTTTAGAATTAAAGAGATTGTATGTTTTTGTATGAGTTCCAGCAAATTTTTTTCTTTTTTGTTCATAAAAGTAAGGCCTAAGGAAGTTTAATAACTTAAATAAGATTGCAGAGCTTTTGAGTGACAGAATTAAGATAAGAGCCTATTTCCTTAGTTTATTTGAGAATTTATGGGCTTATGAACTTTTAAGTAAGCAATGATTTTGAAGAATTTATGCCTCCTTTTGTGTTTATTCAAAACTTTTCTGCTATGATGTAGGATTTTTGAAACTAATATAAAAGTACTATGTTGAGGAACAGAATATTTTTGTCCCCTGCCACATAAAAAATTGTGTTGCGAAAGTTTTTTTTTTAAATAAGTTTTTCAGAATATGTAATGTTTTTCATCATAAAAGAAATAATCTTGAGCTGGGCATGGTGGTGTGTACCTGTAACCTTAGCACTCTGGGAGGCTATGGCAGGACTGAAAGTTCAGCCTATCCTGAGTATCTCATCTACTTAGTAAAACCTTAGGGATTAGGGGTGCTGGAGTTGTCACTCAATACAAAACAAAATGAAATAAACTTTTAGATGATGACTGACTTTACATACTGCGTAAAAAGCCTTTTTATTTGAAGCATAGATGATCTTTTAAAATATTTTGCCCACTTCAAATCCATCAAAATAATACAAATGTAAAAGATACTTTACTGTTACATACTTGTTACAAAGAGTACAAAAATTTAATTTTAAAGCAAAAGTTTCCAACTTAGTAAAATAAATGAAATCAGATTTTTTTCTGGCAGCACATGAGTAGGTTAGTGGCCTGTTCTGTTTTATCATTCTAATGCATTGTTATTTTAACTTTAGGAAAGAAAAATTGGCTTAAAATGTTAGAATAGTTTAAGAAAACAGATTGGTTGTTACTGTCTTGACTTTAAGTTTCTATTGATACTTAGTAATACTTTTTATATATGGAAGGATAATGAAAGGCATGCCAATTTTGTGGGGTTTTTTAACTTTTTAAAATATTTTTTGCATTTTTGTGTAAATATGATTTGCAGAAATGTCAGATGGCATATGGGACCATCTTTACTATAAAATCAGAAGTATATTTAATATATTCATTCAGTTCTGTCAGTGCCTGCTGAGCATTTAAAAATTCTCTTAAATATTATTCACCAGTAACCATGTTCCTTAATGAGACAGAATTAAAGGTCTTTATAGAGGTACTAGTTTTTATTGACCCTGTTTTTGTAAAACATTAAAATTGTGATCTCTTCCAAGCAGTCTGGGAGCCTGAGGCAGAAGGATGAAAGTTTGAGCCCAGCTTGGGCAACTGGACTACTTAGTGACTTAGTAAGAGTCTGTCTCAAAATACATTTGAAAAGGGCTGGGAATGTAGCTCAGTGTGAAGGTGCTGAGTTCAACCTCAGTATCTCTCTCTCTCTGTCGCTTTCTCTCTCTCACACACACACACACACACACACACACACACACACACCACAAATTCTAGTATCTTTAACCAGATTAGAAACTTCTCATAGGAGGAGTCAAGTCTTTAAAATATTATAGTGCCCAGTATAGTGTTTTATGCTTAATAATCACCCCAGATATATTTGTTGAATTAAGGTATTGTCTATAGTGTAATTTACCTTTTGAAATAACTTTCTAGTGGACGAGAACTGAAATTGAATGGGGCTGTTAAGAAGCAGAAAATAATGGGTTGGAGGGTCCCTTCAGTTCATTATTCTCTATGTGTAATAAATTGCAAAAGGCATTTTAATTATCGAGACTGAGATTAAGAATAGGGTATGTAGCTCAAGATTATATGGCTTTGTTGCCATCCATTTGCTTATGCTTAGAATGCTTTTAAGCCAGCAGTGTGTAGAATGACTAAATTATCTGTTAGACACCCCTAATGAGACTGCTTATAAAGGCTTTTGCCAATTAAATTTTAATGTATTTGTTTTATTTTCAGTGGGTTACCCAAACCAAACTTTGGCCATTTAACGGATCCATTTGACACACCAGCATTTAACAAACTTTATAGAGGTTTGTGAACCTAAGGTTTAAAACTGTTTGAAATAACTTTAGCACATTCTCTAAACCTTGACTGTCACTTTTCTTTACAAATGAGAGCACAACAGGATATACACTTGTGTGTTGGAAAGAAAATAGACAGACAATAAAGAACAACTAGTGACAGGTAGCAGGCCACTGTCTAGCTGCAAATTGATTGGTTCTAGTGCCCTACTGTTACTTGAATATGTTTTCATGCTTCCTCCCTGATGTACCCTCGTTCCTCTGATTTTTTTTTTTTTGTTGTTGTTGCTTTCTTAATTCATTTTATCAACACTCTACTCTTATTTTTAAAGGAGGAAAAATAGAGCAAAATACTTTGGAAGTTATTTTCTTTTTACAAAACAATATTTGTTGAGTGAAGCAAACCATAAAATAAAGATGTTAAGGAAGAGGAAAATTACCCTTAAATCTTACCTTAAAAAGAAGTCATTTTTGGCAAATTTCCATCTGATTTTTTTATAGCTATATTTTCTTGACATAAACGAATGATTATGCAGACATGTACTAGTGAAAATAAAAAATAATATTATAAAATATGTATAGTTCTTTTAAAAAATGTAATGTTTATAGTAACTATAAAATGAGTATACCATGATTATACTATAATTTACTGTGAAAGTTAATAATATGAATATTACAGAAATATTCTTAATTTACTATTTGTTTTTTAATTCTTTTTACTACAACAGATTTTTTTTTCCCTCTTTCTCCTAATTACCTCAGATATTCTCTCCTCCTTTACTACATTGCCAGTCTCTGCTATCCCCTTTCTTTGATCAGTGACTGACCATACCCTTTATGTAGCTGGCTCTATTCTCTTGAGCTTTCTCTTTCCAGAGACAACTTTTCTGTTCTTTTCTTTCTGGCTTTAGATTTCCTATCATAGAATCCTACAATAATAGTATTAGGAAGAATTTTAGAGATAATTTAGCCCAGTGTATTTGAGAAGAGAGATTCCTAAAGATTTAAATGAAAGTGATATTCTCTAGGTTGTATCAGCCCATACACAAGGTAGTGGTAGGGTTGGAATTTTTCCTATGGATCTCTTAACTACTAGTCCTGCACCCTATCTTAAAAGAAGGGATCTCTCCTTAGAAGCATTTATGTTCTTTTTATTCTTGCCTTCTCTACCTGTGAAACAAAATTTATTAAATTTGCATTATCCATATGGGAAAACTGGCAGTTTGAAATAATGATTACATTTATATAATCTGTTTGTTAGAGGGTGAAATATATTGAATTTTAAAAGAAGTTATTATAGTAAAAGTTATGGAGAAACACTTATATCTGTTCTTCTGGAAAATATTTTTGTTTAGTTGTTCCAATCAGAAAAATTCATGCTCTGACCATCACATGGGCACTTCCCCCTCAACAGCAACATTACAGGTAAGTATTCAAGGAAAAATTTAGTTCATTAGATACTAAGTGAGAATCATATTTTTTAAGGGTGCTAACTGGTTTATAAGGATTCTGAATTTATAAACACAAGTATGATCCTCTAAAACTTAACCTCTCCTTGATTTTCCAAGTCTTTTTATTATCTCTTCAGGGATAAAAGCTAGAGTTTTCTTATAATTGCTTACTTTTCTTGAGTATCTGAAATTATTTTGTATAAATATTAACTTTAGTAATTGTTTTCTTTAGTATTTTTAGTAGAAATATATAATTTATTTGATAGTGGCTACCATTTATTTTGATGTTTTAAAAGTAAAAGTAAAGCTGAGCACAGTGGTAATATGCTTATAATCTCAGCAGTGTAGGAAGCTGAGGCAGGAGGATGGTAAGTTGAATCCCAACCTGGGCAATTTAGTGATTTAGTGAGACCTTGCCTCAAAATAAAAATAAAGGGCTAGGGATGTAGTTTAGTATGAAGATCCTGAGTTTAATCCCCAGTACCAATTGACAGGCAGAAAGCTAGCTAGGGAGGAGGGAGGGGAAAAAAGAAAAAGAAAAGAAAGAAGAATTTTCTAAAACCTATTAACATTTCTTTGCTTTCATTAATTTTCTTTCTGTGAACTGGTTTGTTTCTTTTGATAAATATGAATCATTTTGAAACCCTAAATTTATGAATTCCTTTTAAATCAGCTTTTGTGGGAGTCATTTTTAAAAAAGAAGCAGAGTATTTATCTCTCTGGAGTTAGCAAATAAAGTTATCTTTGTTTATATTAGCTGAGGTCATTCATTAGCTACTTTATTCCTCTCTACCAGTCTTAGTATACATATGATTCATTTTACATTTCAAACAATATAGAGTGGGCTTTAAGGATTGCTAAACAGTTGAAACTGTAACATACTGTATCTTAATTTTTAAGAATTTACTAAATTTTGCTGGGTACAGTGGCACCTGTTTATAGTCCCAGCTATAAAATAAGCTGAGGTAAGAGAATGGTTTGAGGCCAGAGATTTCAGGCCTATCTTAGCAACATAAGAAAGCTGTCCCCTACCCCATCTCTAAATAAACAAATCGATTAGGAAAAAAATTTACTTAAGTTTTCTAACCTAATTAGATTTTTTGACTCAGTTTTTTTCCGTATATTCTTGTTTTGATGGAAATGTGTTTTTAAAATTACAGTGGAGGGTAATGAGAAAATAATTTGAAGAACATATGCAATTACTCATATACTGATATAGTACTGAAAACTTTTGTAAAGCTTTTGTGTATAGACAGAGTGATTCATATATCTGTACTGGTTCTAAAATAATAAAGAATCTGTATCATTTCTATTTTAAGTGAAACAGAATTTAGAGATTTTATCAAGCAAGAAAATAAGTTTGGTGTCCAAGAAAAGTAGTAGCCTTAAGTTTAAGAATGATTGCACTTACTTACTTGATTTTTAGTATTTATTTTCCTTTTAAATTAATTGTAATTTCACATATGTGGATTTATGTGAGAATAAGTTTATATTCTCAAATATTGTGGTTTTGCCAGCAAGATTTTCTAGTGTATTTAAATATTTTTCTTCTGACTTTTACATTTTTGAAAGGGTGAAGCCACTTCATTATATTTCCTGGCTGGTTGGACATGAAGGCAAAGGCAGCATTCTTTCTTATCTTAGAAAAAAGCAAGTATTCAATTATTAAATATTTTCAGTATAGCAGCCTGAAAAATAATAGGCAATAACTGGTATATAATGCATTCTTTTGCTTTAGCTACCAAGGGTCTAGAATCAATTTCAATGCTTAATTATAGTCATATTGATAACCTAGGCTATCTTACGGAATGTTTTTATATTTCATTATAAGCTAACTTTTAGCCCCTTTTGGAAGTAAGTGTATATAAAATTTTAAAAATTACAAAGAAACCGAATAAATTCCAGAATTACATCAAATGGTTAGCTTTCATCAGGAATCTAGATTTGATTGAATAGTAAAGAAATCAATTATTTAAATGCTGTGGATTTCCTGGCTTTCTCAACTAAAAGGGGGAACTTTAGTGAAAACTTCGGTTGGTAAATTAGTTGTACTGAAAATGTGAAACATTGAATGGTGTATGCAGCCACGTTGGCAGAGTGTCCCGATGCCTTCAGGCACCTGTGTAAGTTACTATAGCCAAATAATTAAAATTGAACTTTAAGATCATGAGCAAGATATTGTATTACTACTTTGTTTGATTTTTTTCTACACTAATTTGAGAATGAAAAGATAGTTTGAGAAATTTAAAGAAGTTCTTTAAGAGTTCTACAACAATCAAAATGGAGGCAGAATTTTTTAAAAGAATAAACTAATGATATTGAGTATATATCTTTTATATATGTGTGTATATATATGTGTGTGTGTGTATATATCTATATATACATAAAATGTGCTTTGAGATATGTATGGCCTTTTACTTTACTGAGCTTTATTATACATTATTATTTTGTATTATTCATTTTGGTTTCTTTTTCCCTTAATTTAAGTTTTTCTAAAATATCTATATCTTTTTTTCTTAGATAATCTAAATAGGTTAACTGATAGTCTCAAAGAGATCATTTGATATTCTAAATTGGGATATATTAGATATATTTCAAGGCTTCTTATAGGAGAGAAGATCAAAAATGATAAATGAAACACTTTCCAGGAGTCCTATTCCATTTTGTATCGTTCTCTTTCACAGTAATTGTTTTGGCTTCATTTACTGTTGTACTGTGTTGCAGTATCTGTTACTCTTCCCTATAAACAAAGATAGTATTATTTCTTTCTGATTCCTAAATGTATTGCAATTCTTTGGGAGGCTTTGTGATTTTAACATTTGTATTTTGAAACTTACTGTTACAAAGTATACATTTACATCAAAGGCTATGGTTCTTTAATTTTACATAGAGTTTGTTAATTTGAAGTATTTATAGAGTGTCAAGATACTGATTGAATTAATTTTCCCAACTATAGGTGCTGGGCTCTTGCATTGTTTGGTGGAAATGGTGAGACAGGATTTGAGCAAAATTCTACTTACTCAGTGTTTAGCATTTCTATCACACTCACTGATGAGGGTTATGAACATTTCTATGAGGTAAATAATAAAAATAGTTTTACCTTTATAGTTGGTATGATTTTATGTCAAAGACTAATAAGATGTTTTGTTTTCAGGTTGCTCATACTGTCTTTCAGTATTTAAAAATGCTTCAGAAGCTAGGTCCAGAGAAAAGGTAATATTTCTTTCTTACAGGGCAGCCAGGAGTCAATCCTCTTGTAACCTTTGGGCTGCTAACAGACATTTAGTCCTATGGGGATGGATTTTCAGTTATTTTCTATTCAGTTTCCTTTATTGACTGTATATCTTCATCTCTCTACTTGTATGTGTACCCTAAGGTTTTACTTGACCGTAGTCTCTTTGTTTTTATGTATTTCTTTTGTAATTCATGATTATCATGAGAAATTTAAAACAGTATTCTAATGATCATGTTCTTTTTTTCACAGAATTTTTGAAGAGATTCAGAAAATTGAGGACAATGAGTTTCATTACCAAGAACAGGTATTAGAAGTCTAATTCTTTTTAAATGTTATCTGTGACCAAGTTGAAACTGGTCTGTGGACATTGTTTTTCTTTTTGAAAGTGTCTTTGGAGTTTTAATTCTTCTTTCACTCTGTCATGTGAATCTCAAGATAGCCTTGATGCTATCTAAAAATTAACTCCTATTTTTTGAGTATTTATTTTGAGTAAAAAACAGGATTAGGCAGATGACATAGATTGTATTGTATGACATTCCAATGGTATTTGATAGTAGACATTTCAAATATTGTAAAGATATTTCACAAAGTAATCTTTTATAATTACTATGTATAATATTAGAAATACTGAGGTTTGGAATTTTGGGGAAAGATAGACAACATTTTCTTTGATTAAAATAGGATCAGAGGAGGCTTCATGGATGTGGTAATTCTTCTGTTTTAATTTTAATTTTTTTAATTTCAAAGAAAGTAAAACAAAACAATAAAGCAAATCAGAACAGAACAATGCAAATGATATAGGACTTCAAAACAAGAAAACAGGAAATCAACAGTGGCTATCATAATATCTCTTATTTTCTTCAAAATAGCTGTCCATACCTTCACACACAATAAAAAAAAAAGAGCAAAACCAATCAAAACAAAAGAATGTAAGCATTATAGGACTTCAAAACAAGACAACAGGAAATCAACAATGGCTACCACAATGTCTCTCATTTTCTTCAAAATAGCTGTCCATACCATCACACTCAATAAAATCAAACAAAACAAAACCAATCAAAACAAAAGAATGAAAGCATTGTAGTACTTTAAGATAATAGGAAATCAGCAATGACTACCATAATGTCTCTTGTTTTCTTCAAAATAGCTCCATACCTTTATACATAACAAAATCGAACAACAAAACAGATGAAAAGCATTCAAAACAAAAGAATGAAAGCATTACAGGACTTCAAAACACGGTAACAGGAGATGAATAATGGCTACCATAATTTCTCTTGTTTTCTTTAAAATAGCTGTCCATACTATCACACATAATAAAATCAAATAAAACAGAATAAAACCGATCAAAAGTCAAAGCATTATAGCACTTTAAAACAAGATGATAGGAAATCAGCAATGGCTACTGTAATATTTCATTACATTATATGGTATAAAATAGCTGTTTATACCATCTCACATAATAAAACCAAACAAAACAAAATGGTCCAAAACAAAAGAACAAAAGCATTATAGCACTTCAAAACAAGATGATAGGAAATTAATAATGGCTACCATTATACATCCCATTATCTTCAAAATAACTGGCCATAGCATCAGACACAGTAAAATGTAACAAAACAAGACAGAATAAAATCAAACCTAACAAAATTATGAAAGAGATACAAGAATTCAAAGCAAGATAATAACAGTGGTTACCACTTTCCCTTCCTATCACTTTTATAATATCTATAAAAGTTCTTTCCTTGCCTATCACTTTTATAATATCTGTTGTGCTTTTTGGATCCCATTAACTCCTTCAGTTTATTTTTATTTTTTTAGGTACCAGGGATCAAACTCATGACCTTGGGCTTCCCAGGCGGGTGCTTGTGCC
>PVLA01012300.1:0-45729 GCA_004027455.1 Hydrochoerus hydrochaeris | reverse complement strand
TTTTTTATTTTATGACAGGCTCTTGCTGAATTGCCTGAACTGCTAAATTGCCTCAATTTGGCAACTCTACCTTCCTCAGCCTCTTAAGTAAATGGGATTATAGTTCTGTGTTCCCATGTCAAGATTTTAGCTCTAAGAATTGTTTCTTTTAATATGCAACTATTTCTTAGTTTTTGTTTTGTTTTCTTTTGTTTCTTTTGTTTTGAGACAGTATGTAGTTCCAACTGCCCTTGAACTCACTCTGTAGCCCAGGCTGTCCCTGAACTCCTGGTGATCCTCTAGCCTCAGCTTCCTTAGTGCTGGAATTATAGGCTGAATCAATTCAAAACACTTAACCTTTCGTGGCTGGGGAAGAGCCAACCAGACCCAGTGGATACAGTGGCTGAGGACAAATATATCTATAAGCCTGCCCTTCTGTTGGCTGGCACTTGCAGCTGGATTCACTATGGTTT
The DNA here is from genome assembly GCA_004027455.1 of Hydrochoerus hydrochaeris. NCBI lineage: Eukaryota > Metazoa > Chordata > Mammalia > Rodentia > Hydrochaeridae > Hydrochoerus > Hydrochoerus hydrochaeris. The sequence continues at coordinate 45,277 of PVLA01012300.1, read as the reverse complement.
TAATCAGATCTTGTAAAGACATTCATGAAAGAAGACTTCCAGAACTGCTTCAGAAAGTGGCAAGAATGACGGGACAAATGTGTTCAAAGCGAGAGACAGTATTTGGAGAGAACTTAATGGCAATGTGTCTCTTATTGTAATACATTTTTAAAATTTAAACATTCATTGTATATTTTGATCACACTTTATATAGTGATATCTTGTCTTAGAAAAACAAAGCCAATCAAGCAAACAAACAATACATATGAATATGGGCAATATTTGAATAGATATTCATAAAAAATATATGCATGTTAAATGATCTCATGGAAATAAAAGATGTTCAATACTGTTAATTATTAGAAAAATGAAAATTAAAAATCACACAGAAGCTTGGCAGAGTGGTACATATTTATAATCCCCAAACTTCAGAGGCTCAGGCAAGAGGATTGTGGGATGGAAGCCAGACTGGTCTACATAGCAAGTTCAAAGCCAGCCTGAACTGTGTAGTGAAAATTCATCTCAAAACAAAATCCAACAAAAAAAACTAAAAACCAACAATAAAACATGAAATCACAAGGAAACACCAACCAATTAGCATACCAACCAGCATGACTAAAACAAAACATACAGATAATAATTCTTGGTGAGCATGTAGAAAAACAGGATGCCTCATAAATTTCTGGTGGGAACATAAAATCCTGCAGCCCCTTGAGACACTTGTTCTACAGTTTCTTACAAAGGTAACAGGACCTTTCCTTAGGGCCTAGGTATTGCACTAGTAGGAGTTTACCCAAGAGAAGCAGATGTCCACACAAGGACTTGTAGATGAATGTTCATAACAACCTGTACCTAATAACCAACATCTGGAAGCAATTCAAATAGCTTCAACTGGTAAATGATAAACAACATGTGTCATATGTGTACCTTAGGGTGATATTCAGCAATAAAAACTAAAATAGCCTACTCATGCACACAGCATTGATGATCTTCAAAAACACTGTGCTTAATCAAAAAGCCAGATACAGAAGTATACACAGGACATGACTCCATTTGGATGAAATTTTTAGAAAAGACAAAGCTACCTGTTCTCTGTTCCTGCATCAAAATGCCTGAGGCTGGATGCATTATTTTAAAAAAATAAGCTTATTTAGCTTACAGTCCTAGAGGCTGATGGAAGAGTATGGTGCCAGCATCAACTACACTTTAATGAGGACTTCCTGGCAGATGGCTTCACAGTGTGGAGGAGGTGGGCAGAGGAGAGAGGATCATATAGTCAAACAGGAAGCAAGAGATCAGGCATTGGCCAGGCTTGCTCTGTTTATAACAACCTATTGCTATGGGAATTGACTCACTTCTACCAGACCTGACTACTCCCAAGAGACAGCATTAACCCACTCATTTGTAACTCATTTACTCCTTTATGCTCTGTTTTTTGCATATGTTTACCTGAGCATTACAGAGGGTCCATTATTTAAAAAAAGTTTTCTTGTGATTCTTCTGGTAGAAGTAGCCCAGTTTAATATAATGGCACATGAAAAACCAGATCTGCAAGTTTTGGAGGAGATAAAAGTGACTATCCGTTTATTCATACATGGATGACAAAGATGATACATTATGGTAGAATACATGCTTTCATAACAGAAGAGTGGCGTGAGTGTGTGATGATGATGACTTTGACATTGGCCACATGAGCAAGGTTCCTGTGACAGTGAAACAGAGCAAGAGGTGACTGATACAGACACAGGGAATACAGAGCTCCTTGAATCAGATGGTGAGGAAAACAGCAATGTGAGTACATATTTGACTGTTGGAATGTTGTGAAATGGCCACACAACCAACTGGAATGGTCCAGTGTTAGAGCTAGGTCTTGGTAGGAATCATACCGGAAAGAATGGCAGTGTTGCCAATCAGTGTTGGAAATTGTAACAGATAAAATGCTAGAAGATGCTGTGAAATATACTCAGGCTGAAATGCAAGTAAAATGTTCTGTAAGCACCAATACCTGTATTCAAAAATGTATTTATTATGACACCTCACTAGCTGAACTGAAGCATTCATAGTTCTGCTGTACTTAGCACAGATTTCTCATGGTGATTGCAGAAATGTAAAAGACTGATGGAAAAATCAATGAGTAAAAATACGGAAAAAAATTTATGTCCTTGTAGATGTGCAGACTTATTCTTTCAATTTAGACATTTATCCTGGAACTCAGCCACCATGTCCTTATTCATATGGTAATAAACTGAATGATGTTGTGGACAGACTTGTGCTCCCATCTCCCAAACTAATCGGAATGTGACATTCAACAACTGGTTTACCAGTTCCCAACTGATGTTACATTTGCTAACAGAGCACAAATTGACCAGCACAGGAACTGTACACAGGAGCAAAGCAGAAATTCCAATTGAAATGTTGCAATTTCAAAAAGGAATTGTATAGTACAATCCTTGAATTTCAGAAAGATATAAACTTTGACCTTGTATATGGCCAAGAAAACCAAAATGGTACTACTGATGTCAACATTTCACCATGATGGAAATATTGATAGGGAAATCTTGACAGAATGGAAGCCTAAGGTGAAACTTTTCAACAACAAAACCAGACATGGAGTAAATGTTATGAGTTATGCAGCAATTATGATGTTACCTGAAACACAGAGAATTGTCCAATAGTTGTGTTTTACTGAATCCTACATTGTGCCACAAATAGTTTACAAAGAAAATAACAAGTACAAAGCATCATGAAGAAATTTTCTTAGATGACTGGGACTGGTGCTCAAAAGAGATCATTTACAGCAGAGGAAAATCAAATTGTTTCTGCCGAGAAAGCTATCCAGTTGTCATGTGTGAAGACTGCCTTGCGTGTGACAGGTGAAGTGAAGCTTATTTTTGTGGTAGAGTTCTGTTGGTATTTTCCTTGTAGTTCACGTGGATATTTATTTTTGATGTTATCTTTTACATTTTGTAAGGACTTACACAAAAGATGTGAACATGTTGGCGTCTATTCTAAATATACAATACCTATTAAGAATTTAATGATTTATTCTGGTGATATTTTATGTTCCTGTTAGCTACACGCTGTATAATATAATAAGAAATTCCTGACAAAACAGCAAGACCACTAAGCTTCAAGTTTTTCCCACAAAAAAACCAGGACAGTAAAACACACACGCTGTCAGGAAGTGATGCGTGTGTAAGGAACACGCTGTTGTCATGTGTGCAGGCTGCCTTAGGTGTGATAATTGAAGTGAAGACTATCTTTTTGTAGAGTGCTATTGGCATTTTCAGTGTAGTTCATATGGGAATTTATTTCTGATGTCCTTTTTTAGACTTTGTACACCAGTCGATGTTGAAAAGTTTGATGCTTTTATGTAGATGTTCGATAAATATTAAAAACTCTATATTTGTCCTGTGAAGGACTCATTGTGTAATAAAACTCTTAAAATTATAATTAATGATTCACCAATAGAAGTATTCTAAAGAATAAACATAGATCTAACAGACCCACATTTATGCACCTTGATGACAAAATTAGTCTTATGTTCCAGGGGCTATATGTTCCACCACCCCAGTGCACCCAGACTAGGAACCAAATATGCAGCATGTAAACTTCTGTGGAGTGGATCACATGCAAACCATAGCATATGGGGACAGAAATCAGATTAGTAGTTGCCTTGGACTGATGGAGGGAACAAGTAGATATAAACTGGCACCAGTGTTCTTTCCTTGGTGATTGTAGTCATGGTTGACAACTGTATATGTTTAATAAAACTTATCAAACTGTATGCTTATAAGGTGCGAATTGCATGGCATATCAATTTTATTTCAATATATATGGCTGTTTAAAAATCCCCTCAAAATCCTTTTTTTTTTTTTTTTTTTTTTTTGAGACAGGGTCTTGCTATGCAGTTCAAATTTTCCTTGAGCTCACTTTGTAGCCCAGGCTGATCTCGAATTTGCAATGATCCTCCTGCCTCAGCCTCCTGAATGCTGGGATTAGAGGAGTGCACCACCACGCCCAGCTCCCTCATAATACTTTACAAATTTTAGGAACACACCACATTTTTGTTTATAATACCTATCTTAGGTAAAAATCAGAAATCTTTACCATATCCTGTAAGGTCTTGACTTTTTGGCTTCTTTGCCTTTGATGCCTGAGAATTCTCCCTGCCAAGCTCCTGTCCCCTCTCTTTTGCCCCAGGGATGTCTTAGCTGCGGATCCTGCCTGGAATGCCCTCAATCCTCCACTCTATCTGAAAAGCTATTACTAATTTCTTTTGCATCAATCTAACCTTTATTTCCTTCAAGGGACTGTCCTTGACATACACCTTCAGAGTTTAAATTAGATCACTGCCATTATTTCTCATAATCTGTAGTTACATATTTATTCTGTGATGTTTGTTTAATTACCACTTTATACTTGAATATAAACTCCTGCCGGGTATGGTGGCTCATGCCTGTAATCCCAGCACTTGGGAGGCTGAGGCAAGAGGATCTTTATGAGTTCGAGACCAGCCTGGGCTACAAAGTGAGCTCAAGGCCAGCCTGAACTGCATAGCGAGACCCTGTCTCAAAACACACACACACACACACACACACACACACACACACACACACACTTAAAAAAAAGAATATAAACTCTATCAGAGCAGGGACTATTTTATATATTAAATTTCCATAAATATCTTCTAATACTTACTTGGCTTATATACAATAAAGAGCAGGTTAATTCATTTAATAACCCAGCACTACCACATGCTGGAAAGTGCACTGTAAAAGTTGAAATGGAAATACTTCATTGAAGTGCTATCTTTTTTTTTTTTTTAACCAGTTGAGCAGTTGGTAACATGAGCTCAGAGAATCTTCTAGGATAACAGTATTGCAGGCAAGCATTATGGCATAAGAATTTGGGTTCTCACGATTGTCTAAAGATTTCCGTATGTGCTGGAAGAACTGATTTTTGTCAGATTGTGAAGAAACACTCCCTTAATTGACCACATATCTGTAGGGAGCCACATGCTTGCCAAAAACCCACTTGAGTGGAATACTCTTCAGGGAAGGTTTCTAAAGGAAACAGCCTGACTAGAACATCAAGTGCCTGCTTACTTTCCCTGGGCTATTTTGGTCCCTCCTAGAATTGCTCTTAGTGACTTGTGCCATCAGTTAGTAAAAAGCACAACGTGATGAGACATTCTGCTGTTGCAAATTTATTGTAACATCCAGTGCCCTTTTTATGAGAATCCAGTGTCCCTCAAGACATCCTTGCTTGTATATCCAGCTGTCTCCTGGGCATCTCCTCTCACTCAGAGTATCAGCCATGAGTGAGACAAAGCAGGATGACTGGGTTAAGCATTACTTGTGGAATCCTTTTCTATCAGAGTTAATAGAAATGAGTGGCTTACAAATTGGTAGCACAATATCATTTTACCCAATAAAATATTAGCAGGTACCCCCAAACAGAAAACAGAAAAAAGCAGAAGTGCAGGTCAGGTTGAAGAAACCCAGGTTGTAGTTTTCTCTCTAGTTCAGGTGTCCTTGATCCCCCTGACATGGTGCCTGAGATAACAGGGAGGTTAAGAACCACTGATGGAAGCCAATTTCTCCACTTGGGACTAGTGTACGCCCTGCAAGAAAACAGCCACATGACTCACTCAGTGTGGACATTGATAGCAGGTAGAAAAATCCTCTTTGCAACCCCCACCCTTGACCCTTATATGGACTCTGCATGTATCTAGGATCCAAATTAATGTGAAAGCAGACTACTAAGGGAAAAGTGTACACATTTTATTAATTTACGTGTATGTAGGGACCTTTATAATTGAGTGAAGCTTTATTGGGAGCTCAGCCAATTTTCTGCTTGAGTATGGTGAGGAGCCTGGGATTTAGCTCAGCCGCGTAAGTGCCTGCCTGGCAAGCACAGAGTTGTGAGTTCTAACCCTGGTAAAAAAAAAAAAAAAAAGAAAGAGAGTATGGTGGGAAAAATATAAAACAGAGATGAGTATCATATCACATCAATGGCGGGGAAGTCAATGTCTGCAGATGGGTCCTCCTCCACTCTCAAAGCAGCCACTGTTTACACTGTTTACACTGTATACAGTGATGGAAGTAGCAAAGTATTACAATTTTGCAGAAAACTCAGACTCAAGAGGGCATAGATGATCATATGCTAAGAAGGATCTTGTCCTGGAGTATAATCCTGGGATGATTCAAGAGGGCATAGATGAGCATATGGTAAGAAAAGTCAATGGGAAGTTTCAAGTAGGAGGTACTGATAATCCTAAACATCATTTTATCCCATGGGGAAATATGCAAAATTAGTCATTGGAATCTGTGGTCCCCAACACAGCCTGAGGAAATGACTCAAGTATGAGGCTTTTAGGCTTTTTAGACAAGGAACAATGAAACTGTGGAGAAATGATGGGATGTATGGATCACTGAACTAGGGTAGTAAGTTCTCAGGCTTTACTATGGGATATAAGAGTGGGTAGAGAAACTAGTGGAGAATAAATGTTACTGCAAATGACTTGTGTATCCAGATTTGTTGTAGGTCAAGTATCAGTCTCTGGTGACCAAGTGTATCTTCATGCTTTCTATAGGAAAAGACAGACCAAATGACTCTTTTTTGAAATATGAGTTCCTTACATGATTTCATTTTTAATTAATCAGTACATCAATTCTGCATATTTTGAAATGACACATCCTTAGCTTCTTCACATTAGGCCTCAGAAAGATATAGTGGATAATTCCCCCAAACATGTAGTGGAATATTAATACAGCTGACAGTACCAGCAGCTTACTGGAGACGAACATTGTGCATAGCAGGCCCAGTCAGTGTTTCACGCAGATTCACCAAGTGTGCTCTTGGCTCACCCATCAGTCTTTTATATAGGATAGGATTTCTAGAGGTGTCTTTAAAAATTTGCTCAGTAAATGGTTCTGTTAGGCAAGTGTTCATGTGTTTTAGGTGGACTTTCCTTTTTTATTTTACTTTATTTTAAAGAGGATAAAACCAAGGAAAATAAAATAGAATAAAACCAATCAAAATAAATTAGTATAATTTATTTACAGGACTTCAAAACCTTAGGAAATCAGCAATAGTTACCATAATGCCTTTTGTTGTCTTCAAAATAGCTGCAGATACCTTTGGACATAGTAAAAATTGAACAGAACAGAATAGAGCAGAAACAATGAAAACAAAACAATGAACACAATAATAGACTTCAAAATAAGCTAATGGTAAATCCAAAATACCTACCATAATATGTCTTGCTATCATTTAAATAGCTGCTCATGCCATCAGATTTAACATACACAAAACAAAAGAGAATCAAACCCAAGCCAAGAAAACAGTGAAAATGACATGGTTTCCAGGTGGGGATCACCTCCTGGTGAGGCCTAGTTCTCTACCCGCCGCAGTCCTCTTATGTTGCTGACTCACAGAGAGAGGCTCGGGTGCTCCTACACTTTCCTACAGAACTATTGTAATTTTTTTTTTTTGCTGATCAGGATCAAATCCCCAACTTTGTTCATACTAAGCATGTTCACTATTACTGAGTTACAATCCCAGCTCTAGAGCTGTTCACATATTCATATTATTGAAGTTTGGGCAGCCCTGGGCATTGGGTAGGGGTGGGGAAGGAGGAACATATGGAAACAGAGCCCAAGACTGACCTAATTTCTATGCAGTCTCCTGATTTATCTCAACAATCAACACAAATACCGTGTTGTATTTTCTAAAGCGTCCACATTTGTTTTAATGTTGAAACATTTTACATTACTTGGCATTTAAATGATCAGTATTTTACATCTTGCATTATCCCACTTACACTGACTCTCATCTTTCAATACATTGATGCTTCTGAGAGATGCACAGTTCTTCTTATGGCCACCAGTGCTCTCCATCTCACTGAGGCCAGCGATGACACTCCCACCATCTCATACCACTTGCCCTTATCCTTGGGGAGAATGTTCCAAAGTGCTCCTCGGATGCCTGACACCATGATAGCACCAAACTGTCTATGAGTTCATGTGTAGCTGTCCCTTGCTTTCCTCAGGGGGATTTGTAGGACTCTCCACCTTCACCTGGCCCATAACAAAATCTAGAGATGCTGTTGTCCCTTGTCATAAAATGCAGTTGCGTTTGCATATATCCTAGGCATATCTTCCTGTCCATTGTAAATCATCATTAGATTACTTATAATAGAGTGTAAATGTTTGTAAATTATTATTATTTAGAGAATAATGATGAGGAAAAAGATTTGTATGCACTTAGCACAGACAGTATTTTTCCTGATTTTTTCCTCCCTATTTTTAGTGCAGAATATAGAATGGAGATGTTAATTTTGGGGAAACAGTATATGTTTATAATATGTCTTGATGATTTTCAATCCCTTTACCCTCCTCTCTCTTTCCTTCCCACTCTTATTGGTCTACTTCCTCATTTCTAAGAGTATCTTCTGGTTTCTTATTGTCTCTCCTTTGTTTTATTCATTCATTTACTTATATTTTAGGTATCTCCTATAAGAGAGAACATGCAATGTTTAACTTTCTGAGTCTGGCTTATTTCACATAGCAGGTTGATCTAGAGTTCTATGCATTTTTATACAAATAGTGTGATGCGTTTATTCTGTAGCTGGTATATCACATTTTCTTTATCCATTCATCTGTTGACAAGCATCCAGGCCATTTTTAGATCTTAACTACTGTGAACAGCACTGCTATAAAAATGAGTATGCATGAAAAACTATAGCATAATGTCTTTCCTCCCCCCCAAGTATACCCAGGAGAGGTATGGCTGGATATTTCTATTTTTAGTGTTTTGATCCACAGTAGATCCTTGAAACCATTGATCTATGGAACCATGGATTAAACCATGGATGTGGAATCTACAGACAGGGGAAGCAGTACTGTTTTTTCTATGCATATATACCTATGACAAAGTTTAATTTATATATGAGGCACTGGGAGAGATTAATAACAAAAAACAACGATGATAGTATGTTGTAATAAAAATTATTTAAAGCTTATGAGTTGTTTATTTCTGGAATTTTTTACTTAACATTTACAGATTGTGGTAGTCTGTGGGTAGAAAAAACACAGGAAATAAAGTTATGCATAAGGGGTACTATTGCACCCCAGAGTCTCCCCCTGGAGCCTGTGACACAGTTGAGCACACGCATCTTCTAGAACTTTCTTCTCTTGTTCCCTGAGCCTACCCTGCCTCAGCTGCTAACTGTTCCCTTTCTTCCTTATCTCTCCTCTGAACCCCAATCTCTACCCTTCCCTCTTATCCTCTGTTCCTTCTCCACCCTTTCCATTTTCCTAACCCTTCATAGTTATTTTGTGCAGTTTTGGATTCAAGTACTTTTGTGCACAATTGGCCCCACCTTACATCTCCAACTCTGACTTTCTTCTCCTAATTTCTGGACTCCTTAAATGGTAGTTGTAACAGGTCACCCAAACTTCTGTCCAAAACAGAATTCCCAGTGTGTCTTTCATTCATTGTGCTGGATTCTCAGTGAGTTCTTGCAGCCTGAATCTTCAGTGTTTTGGGGGAAAAAAAAAACACATTATCTTTTTGATAATTTTATACTCCTTTTTCATTTCTCCTTCTGAAAGCTCTCATATCCAGATGTTAAATGGAGTCTAATTGTCTTAGTCTTTTTATTGTTCATCATTTTATTTCTTTGGCCCACTGTCTGTGAGAATTGCTCAACTTTTTCTTTCATTCCCTTTTTTATTTTCTGCAAGCTCTTATTCTCTTGTTCCTTTTATAGGAGAATTCTGTTCTTATTTCATGGATGCAGTGCTACTTTGTTTTTCAGAGGACACAAGTTACAGCTCCTTTGATGTTATACATTGTTTTTATTTGGTGGTGCCCTCAAGAGATATTGAGAGTGGCTCAATTCTTCCCCATCATCTAGAGGTCTCTACTGTTTAGTTAGAATTTTATATTATTTTATTAATTTTATTTTGTTTTTTTTTTTTTACTTTATTAGTACATGTTTGCCATACATGTAGTTTACAGTCATCTTGGGGATGGGTACATGTGTATAATTCAACTTGTTTCCTTTTTTAATCCCCTTCCCCCTCCCTCCCTCCTCCTCCAGTTCCCTGTTCCACATTTTCATTCTTGTTGATATCATTAATCCTAGCTCATGCTTATGGTATATAGTGTTTCCATTCATTGAGGTTACTAGCTTCCTGTACATGGTATATCTTTATCTACTGATCCTTCCCCCCGTCTCCCCCTTTCTTCTCTTTCTTCCTTCTTCTGTTTTTGCCTATTATAAATTTTGCTGTGGCCAATGGATCATTACCTCTGTTATTTTGGCCTATTGTTCAACTGTAAGATTTTTGGAAATTAACTGACAACAGCTAATGGAGACCATATTGTCTGGTACAAGTATTAAAGCTCAAATGAACTCCCATGTGCCATGTGGTTATATTTCTGCACCTTTCCTCTAGAGTGAAAGGCAGGTATTGTGATTACTATTCCCAAAGGGACTAAAAAATGGCTTGAACACTTACATTAAAGATAATTTGAAAGATCAATATGTTAGAACATGTGTGGGTAAGTGTAGTTCAAGAAGATAAGAAGCTTTTGAGCTTCATTTATTTTCTGTTAAGTTAGCATATGTTTTATTATTATTATTAAGTTAAAATGCAGTATCTGAAGCCTTTTTGAAAAATGATTATTTCCTTCACTTGAAGGATTTCCTTTTAAGGAGATAAATTTTTATAAGTTGCATAATGGAAGTACCTAATTGTACTGCCAAGCTCTGAACATGCTAATATTGAACAAGATACTTTTACAGTTGGTTTATTTTTAATTTTCTCAAATGACCTTGTGGGATTTGGTTTGCCCCTAATGCTTCTTAATATTGCATTATTTCACTTAAATTATACTTTTATGTTTAAATAAATGAATTCTATGATAAGTGATAGAAGATAAAATTATAATAATGCTTAGAAAATGTTATGGGCATATGCATCATCCTTGCTGAGGACTGAGCCCAGGGCATCGGCTGCTAGGGAAGTGCTCTATGACCAACCTACCTTCCTAGTTATGCATTACATTTCTAACTAGGGAAATGGAAAGACTCGTAGTTGTTGCTCTAAGAGAAACTCCAGCTTCTGTTTGAAACATGGTCCCTTATGAATGTCTCAGATCTGGCCCAAACTAAATTTTCCAGTTGTCCTCACCTGTACCCCAAAAGTTGAGTACTTCCACCCCAAGGATTGAGGATTGAGGATTGAGGATTGAGGTCAGCCTTCTGTACTTGTTGGTACTTCCCTGTCAGCAATATCTGATCAGTTATGGTCAGTGAGAGCTGAGTTGAATTTTTCTAGGTGAAATTTATTTCTCTGTTATGAGGATTAAAGGATTCCTGAAATTGTATCCTAAGCTGAATTTCAAATTTAGGTGGGAAGCATACAGCCTGCAGATCAAAGTTTGCTGATACTTTTGCTAAATGGTTTAGAATCCAAAAATCTTCCAGAAAGTATTTTGTAGTGGCAGATGGAATATTAAAAAAAAAAAATCTTATGATGGTGGCAAAGTCACCTTGGTACTCAGATGACTTGTATGCATACTTAAGAGACTTTCCATATTCATATTTAAACTTTTGTTGTGATTCTGGAACTTGAACTTGGGCCTTGCATATGTTAGGCCCTTGCACTGTGCCACTGAGCTACATCTCCAGCCTATTTAAACGTCTGACTTCTTTTCTCCCAGATTTGTATCAGGTTAAAGCACATTGCAAAGAGAACTGTGAATAGGGAGACCTCTTGGGTGCTTAACTAATAATATTTTATACATTTGAATCAATTACACATTATGAAATCTACTCAGAAAAAAATTTATTTTTAGATAGTGTAGATGCTAGTACTGACTATGGGAAAATATTTCTAGTTATAAAAGAAAATTATTTCCCCAGAAGTTTAGCCATCTGCACTTGTATCAGTAATGTTATTGAACACATGCAAAAGAAAACAAAACTGATCCATGGACCCAAGTGCCAAAGTAGATCTTGGAGAACTGTCTTCATTACAGAGGCCTACTTCTGCAGCAGCATGCATGAGTAGTAACCTCATACTTACTGGAAGTGCCAGCTGGCACTGGAATGTCTATTTCCCAGGAGCACTCAGCCCTAAAGGATGAAGTGACATTTAGTCCTTGTGAGTAAGATGACTCCATCGAGGAAATTTGTCCCTGTGCTGTGGCTCCACGTGTCAGAAAATCTTTTACTTTTGACTGAGAGTGCTGGTTCATGCCTGTAGTCTTAGCACTCAAGAGGCTAAGTGGGAAGGTTGGCAAGTTCAAAGCCAGCCTGGGCTACATACTGAGTTCAGGATCAGCCTGGAGTACATAGTAAGATCTATGAAAACATTTGACTTTCAAATAAGACTGACTTGAGAAAATTTTGTTCAAAAGAGTTCAGGGGAGGGCTGAGCCTCAGTTAAGAATGAGAGGAAATAATTTGGAGAAAAGACAAAGTCTATTTTCGTGCATCCATACACTCATCTACCTGTCCATCTACAATTGCTTGGTTGTTTATTTACTGAGCTAGGTTCTGGGGATGCAATGGAGAGAATAACAGATAGGGTCTCTGTCTTCATAGCAGTTCATAGTAATGGTTATGATAAAGGTTAAATAATTAATAATTGGGAATTCTACAAAGGGTGTTGAAGCAAAGGTAGAGAAGGACTTGAAAAAAAAATGGACACTTGACCTGGTCTGGAGACTAGGGTAGCACTTACAATGAAGTGTATTTTTTGGGCTGAGATCTGAAGGAGGAAGAGCAGATAGATGAAGAATGGGAGAGAAAGAGCTGATGAAAGATAATTGTGTATTTCTCTTTCCAACTATGTCCAGGTTGGCGAATTGAAATCAACCCTGATGGAGTCTCTAAAGGGTGAGAAATCTGCAACTACCACAACTACCTTTCTTTTGGAAGGTTAGTTGTTAGACATTTTCTAGCTCTCCCTGCCCTAAGAAAGCTATCATCACTAAGCATCTACTAGGGCCCAGGCACTATGCTGAATACATCTGGATGTATCACTTGCTTGCAATACCTGTGTGGCAGAAAACACATTTCATGGACACAGACTGAGATTTAGAGAAAGAATGGTTTAGCCCACATTATTAAATTAGAAAATGGAAGTGCATGCTTGTAATTCCAGCATTTGGGAAGCTGAGGTAGGAGGATCATTGGGATTTCAAGGACAGTCTGAACTAAGTAGCAAGACCTGTCTCAAAGACAAAACAAAATAAAACAAAGCAGACAAATGAATGAATGAACTACAGAAGTAAAGAAATGGACATGGTTATGTTTGAACTCAGGTGTGTCTGGCTTTCCAGTCCATGCCCTTTTCTTGGCATCATGCTGCCGATGGCTTTGAAGTAATCCTCGGCACCAAGCAAATGCTTTCCCCAGATAGATTAGCCTGTTTTCTATTGCTTTAACAAAGCACCTGAGGTTGGGTCTCTAAAGAAAGGAGACTTATTTAGCTCTTGCTTTCAGAGATCAGAGGTCCAAAGAGCATAGTGCTGCTTTGGTCAGTGGACATCATGATGTGGGGAGTATGGGAATGTTTTCAAGAAGAAACAGACCACATGGTGAGACCGAAAGCCAGAGAGCGGGGAGGTTATCAGCCTTGCTCCTCTGTAGTAACCAGGTTCTTTTGAGAATTAGACTAATTCCTTTTGGAGGCCAATGTCTCAAGTGATCTAATTATTTCCCACCAGGCCCCACTTCTTAAATGTTCCATTGCTTCTCACTGTGATACTCTGGGGATCAAGCTTCCAGCACAGAGATGTACTAAAATCATTGCCAAGCCACAACACTAGATTGAATCGACCGAAAAATACTTTATTGAACGATCCTTGTAAATGGTTTACTCAATTCTAGAGCTTGAAAGTATAATTTTCCAAAGATAAAAACATGCCTTTGTTTGCAGAAAGTCATAAGAAAAGGTTATTGGAATGATTACTCAACAGCACAGTCACACTCTAAAAAGTAATCTCATATAGGTTGAAATTTAAGATCAAATTATCATAATTTTGATCTTTGGTCAACATTTGATACCTTGAAGTAGATAAAGCCAGATTTAACACTATGGGACTGTGTCTCTACCACAGATATGTAGAATATCTGCAAATATATTATTCTCTAAAAATGAACCTTTTCTTATTGATTGCAAAAAAAAGTTTATAAACAAAGCCCATGTATATGAAATATTAATTTTATTGTAGGACTTCTCAGGTTATGATTATAGCATTTAAGTTTGAGTCTATATTGGACAAATAAGCACTATGCTTTTCCAATTAATGTAAAATCACATTTATTTGCCTCTTTATTTTGATGATGCTTTAATTTTTCTTTAAAAGTAAAATCACTACACTTGTGTAGTGGTAGCATGGGAGTTATCTGAGAGGTCTTGTATGATTGTGCTTTATTAAGGGTGGACTTAGCTTAAATTATAAAAACTAAAGATTAAAGTACAAACAAATATAAGTTCACGCTGCCCACTTGTATGAGAACATATGTTCTTCATAACTGATTAACATTATGCCACTGATTCATAAGGGGTTTAAATTAATTCTTTGGGTTAGAACACCAGAAATATTAGTGCCTATTTTGATCTAAGATCTTTATTTTCTAATGTTCTTGGTCCTGTTGAAACATTTCAGTATATAAAAAACACTGCAATGTTAATATCTAAGAGAAAAACCATTATGTATATACTGCTTATCATGATCAGTGTGGTACAGTTTTTTAAAAAATAAACTGTCAGAATTGAGCTCCACCATGGGGATCTGGGGGAGACTATTCAGCAAGAGGACAAAGCGTGCCTTCCTGTGATCTGGGCTCCACAATGGGAATCAGGAGGAAACTACTTAGCAAGAAGTGCGAGGTTGCAAGTTTGATCCTCGTTACAAAAAGAAGAAAAAGAAGAAGAAGAGGAGGAGGAGGAGGAAGAGGAGGAGGAGGAGGAAGAACAAGAAGGGAAAGAAGAAGAAGGGAAAGAAGAAGAAGAAGAAGGAGGAGGAGGAGGAGGAGGAGGAGGAGGGAAAGAAGAAGGAGAAGATAAAGCAAGACTTCCCATGAACCAGCTGGTGTGGGGGCTGGGAAACCAGAAGAGCACCCCTCCCCATCCCCCAATAACCAACTGGCTGATTCGGAGGACTCAGAGTGAGATGATAGCAACTGATGTGGAAGGAATAGCTTGATGCTTATGTTGTTAGATTGACTTTGCAGGCCTGAGGCTGCTGGTCTGGACATCTATTTGGAAGATGGCAGTGTGCATTGTGGCAACTGTGGGGGAATTTTTTCTGCCTTGTTTTTGAAATACAATATTTTGTTTCTGTTTCTGAGCAAATATTTTGAATATAACATTATGCAGTATAATAACCATTGTTAAATTCCTATCATCTTGTTTTGAAAAGTTATGTAGCTATTTTTTTTTGTTGCTGTCATTTTGCTTTTGTTGAAGTTTTTCAAGTTTGTTTGCATCTTGATTTTTCTGTTTTTTTATTTCTTCTCTTTAAAAAAACAAAACATGCCTTTTTTTTGAAAACAGAATGAACATGTCAAAACTTTAATAGTATGATGATAAAGCTTGTGTGGAGAGCACTCAATGATATTTATAGAGAATTTAATAAATATTAGAATAAAATGTCTATGTTAGGAACAAAACATTAATGTTCAGTAGCAGAATAAGTCACAAATATTGAGATACAGCTCAGATTGCCTCCTTCTTGGACATATAGGAGTTCAATATAACTTCACAAAATCTGAGTCCCTAATTAATAGTAAATAAAAAAATCAGAAAATGGCAACTTTTCCTAAAAAACTAAATAATTCTTGGAAAATGATTAGGCAATGGCCTTGTTTCATGTTTTGCTTCATTGTTCTTAAGAAGTACAAGCAGGTGACTTTTATCCTAACTTGCAGTATCCGTCATGTCCATACTTTAGGGTGGTGTGCAGCATAATATGTAGTTGCACGAAGGGCATTGAGAGTGAAGAACTCCAGTTTGAATCCTGGTTCTAGCCTTTTGTAGCTGTGTGACTTTGGGCACATAAAATAACCCCTCTTGTTCAATTTCCTTTTCTGTAAAATGAAGTTAGTAGTAATAATGCATATCAATTGTTATGAGGATTAAGTGAATTGATTGTGAAGTGCTTAGAACAATGCATGGCACACGGTGAGAACTGTATAGGATTATCATTTGGAAACTGTTAAAATAAGGAGTTTTTAGGACACCCAGGACAGAAGGTCAGGGCTCTACACTTTACCCACCCAGTGGCCTCACTCAGACTTACTATGTCAGGCAGTACTACTCTAGAAAGTAGGAAAGAAGGAGCCTGCATATAAGAGGGGCAATGGTAAAGCAGTAAACCCACTGATAAGCTGGGAAAGACACAGTCAGGTGAAATGGGGAGAGGCCCGTGTGGCCCAGACATATAGCACTCATCAAGAAAAACATTTTAGGATACATTCCCAGATGGTAGATGCTAAGCAGCAGAGAAAGTGCCTCTCAGAGAGTCTCCATTTAAATGCTGGAATATAGTAATGTGAGGAAATCAAGAAGGAGGAACGTGGGTGTCCTGGACCCAGGAAGAATCTGAAGCACAAACTGAAGCTCACAGAAAAAGTGAAGAGAGAAACTTCAACAAAGAAGGAAGTAACTGGAGGCACCTTCTCCCTGAGCTGTACTCACTGAGCGAGAGGAGCAGTTTGAACCTGCATGGTCACCGTGACGGTGACAGCTGGCGACCCTGGAAGCCTCTGCGGAGAGACACAGCAGTGGAGGAGTGCAGCAGACATGGAGGGGAGCACTGCACGTGAAGGGCTGCACTGACTGGCGGTGGGGGTAAGGGTCTCAATCTGGCTGTGGGAGCCTTATTGGCCTGGAGTCATCTTGGAGATGGGCAACCTGAGATCAAAACACAGAACTGCATCTGGCTCCATCTAGTGGCTACCAGCAGGGCTCAGTCCCATGGAAGGCGCTGGGCAGGCTGAGAGCCAATTGTGACTGACTGGTCTCCACTAGAAAGTGCAGACTTACTTAAGAATACACACTAGACCACCAAAAAGCTACTTCTGGCTTTTTGGGACTCTGTCTCCACAGGTTGGCTGCCAGTGAAAACAGAGACAAACTTGGAAGTGGACTTTTTATTTTATTTTTATTAATTTTTTTTCTTTTTCCCTTTTCTTGCTCACGTTCGTTTTTGATTTTTAGTTTTTTCTTTTTTTCATTCCTTTTAAATTTTTAAAAAAAATTTTAAAAGAGAATAAAACAAAAGAGAACAGAACAAAACAAATCAGAACAGAACAATGCAAGCAACACAGCACTTCACAACAAGACAATCGGACATCAACAGTAGCTACCATAATGTTTCTTTTCTTCGAAATAGTTGAGCATACCTTCACACACAATAATACCAAACATAACAAAATAGTATAAAACCATTCAATACAGGACTTCAAATCCAAATAACAGGAAATGAACAATGGCTACTATAATATCTCATTTTCCTCAAAGAATTTGTTTATTCCATCACACATAATAAAATCAAATAAAACACAACAGGATAGAACCAATCAAAACAGAAGAACAAAAGTATGGTAGGACTTCAAAACAGGATGATAGTAAATCAGCAGTGGCTGCCATAATGTCTTGTTTTCTTCAAAATAGCTGTTCATTGTTGTAATCTAACTCTTAGCACAGCTGTTCTGTTGTGTATGCGCCACACCCTTTGACCTTTAAAAAAAAACAGGATGTCCTGTTTGCTCAGGAATGCACAGGTGTGGTGCCCCCCCCATCTTTGCGGGTTTTTTTCCCTTTATAAACCACCCCCAAATCTTAGCCTAGTTGCACAGCAGTATAAATTCCACCCTCACTCTGTGTTGCTGGAAACCAGCCTAAATAAATAAGCGCTCTCTTCTTTTCCCTCCAAGATGTCTTGGCCTTTTTATTCTTTTTGCCTTTTTACAATTTTCATTTTATTTTGGGGTGCAGCCTTTTGGGATACAACATTTGGGGACTCTCTGGGATTAACCCCAAAGACCCCCAAAACGGCCCCCCTTTTTCTTTTCTCAAGTCATTTCATTGGTTCTGTACTCTGTAAGTATCTTTTCTATGTATGCTTTTCCTTGGTTCCTTTGTATTTTGGCACGCATTTGCATTTGGTAGAGGAGCTTGAGTGCTCTTTCTGCACCGGAGCGGGATGCCCTCCAGGTTTGGGGGCATTTTGCCTGTTGGTACGGTCGGGTATTGGTATTTACCCATTTGTAATTTGTACGGTCTGGTATTGGAATTTACCCATTCATAGTTTGTACGGTCAGGTATTGGTATTTACTCATTTGTAGTTTGTGAACCAGGAACTGCTTTTCGCTCAACACTGTTCCAGATCTAATGCTGCCTCGGGGATTTCACTGGTATTTCCTTCTAGGATGCTCGAGAGGGGATGGAAGAGGTTGTGTGTGCATTGTTGGTGTTTTTGTGTCTTCTGTGTTGCCTTGTTGTGTGTTTGTTTAACCAACCATTTTCTTACTAGTCACCATGGGACAAGGATCTTCATCTGTGCCTTTAACTTCTCTAATTCTAGTTCTTAATCATTTTAAGGAATTTAAGCAAAGAGCCCAGGGATATGGAGAACCTGTTCATCCCGGGAGACTTCACGTGCTCACTTCCTTGGAGTGGCCTTGAGGAGCCCCTGAATGGCCATCTGTCGGTAGCTTCGACATGGCTATTGCAGAGGCAGTCCGGAGATACATCTTCGGCCCTCCTACTCATCCTGACCAAATTGTCTATATACAGATTTGATCTTATTTTTGGTTCTCCTCCCTAGTTAAGAAAAGTTTGTTAAGGCTTCCAGGCAGCAGCCCAGTAACCCTCCGTTGCTAGCACTGCTAAGAGAAAAACCAAAGCCTAAACCATCTGCCCCACTGGTCCTAGTGGAGGGAGATGTGGAGGAGCTGCTACCGGCCCCTTACTGCCTGTCAGCTCCACCCGCAGCGCCACCAGCACCGCCGGAAGAAGAGGAACCACCACGTCTTCCACCGAGCCCCATCCGGACCAGGAGCCGACCACACCCGGAGTCATCAGATTCCTCCTCCACTGCCCCCACTCCCGCACTTTGCCCCTTGTAGGAGATTCCCAACTCTAAGCCCCCATTTTTGTCTATGTTCCTTTCTCTACTTCCTATCTATATAATTGGAAAGGGCAAAACCCACCATTCTCTAAAGACCCCCAAGGTCTCATTTCTCTCTTAGAATCCATTTTCTCTACCCATCATCCCAATTGGGATGATTGTCAGCAGATACTGCGGGTGTTATTCACCACCGAGGAGAGAGAGCATATTCAGGCATTGGGACGAAGGGCAGTGCTGGATCCAGATGGAAATTTGACCTTGGACCCAGATTGCCTGAACCAGAATTTCCCTTTATCTCGACCTGACTGTAATCCCAACACCACGGAAGGTAAGGAGGCTCTAGCCCAGTATCGCCAGTTGTTCCTTAGAGCCCTCAGAGGTGCCGCCAAAAGACCCACAAACAAATCTGTCCAAGGTTTCAGAGGTAAGACAATTGGCTACTAAATCTCCATTGGGTTATTAGAGGCCTATTGTCCTTATACACCCATAGACCCGGTTGCACCTGAGAATGCAAGGGCATTAATGTCACCTTTGTTACTCAGTCGGCCCCAGATGTTAAAAAAAAGTTGCAAAAGCTTGAGGGATTTGAAGGGATGCCCCTTAGTCAGCTCGTAAAAATTGCTCATAAAGTATTTGATAATCGGGAGAGCTGGCAGGAGATCAATGGTAAAAAGGTAACCAAGGTACTGGAAATCTTAAGTACAAGAGTTACGCCTCCAGATAGCAAAGACAAGGATGACAAAAGAGGCAAGAAGCGCCCTCCACTAGATAAGGATCAATGTGCTTATTGCAGAGAGACAGGACATTGGCATAGAAATAGCCCCAGATTAAAGCGAAAAGAAAAAGATGCAAAGATTCTATTATCTCGAGATTGAGGGGGTCAGGGCTCTGCTGCCCCCCTTGAGCCAAGGCTAACCTTACAAGTAGGGGGCCAACCTGTTGATTTTCTGGTAGACTCGGGAGTGGCTCATTCTGTTTTGACACAGCCATTAGGGACTCTGACAAAAAAGAAACTGAAAGTATTAGGAGCCACTGGTACTGAAAAGGTCTATCCGAAACTGCAAGCCTGGCTTGCCAGACCTGGGTAGAAGACTATCTCTCATGAGTTTCTCTGGGTGCTGGAGTGTCCGGATCCCCTTTTAGGGTGGGACCTTTTACACAAACTAAAGGTCCAACTCAGTTTTGAAGCAGCGGCTCCAACCGTGACACTAGGTTCTGAAGCACCTGATGAAATCCATAGCACAAAGGTGTATGCTCTTTAGCCTGAGGAGGAAGGACACCTCTTGCTAGAAGAACCTAAGGTGTTAGGTGGGCTCCTGCAGTGCTGGAAACAGGAGATCCCTAACGTTTGGGCAGAGGACAATCCCCCAGGCCTAGCCATACATCAGATTGCCTTGGTCATAGAGCTCCTCCCACAGGTAACCCCAATCCAGCTAGAGCAATATCCTATAAGTCTGCGGGCATGCCAAGGCATTGCTAAGCATATAGCAAGGCTAAAAGAATATAATATCTTAAAACCTTGTGTCTCTTCCTGGAATACTCCTTTACTGCCTGTCCAAAAGCCTGGAACCTAAGATTACCGACCAGTGCAGGATCTCCGAGAGGTAAACAAGCAAGTCGCAACTCTCCACCCTACTGTGCTCAACCCCTATACGTTGCTAAACTTGCTGAGTCCAGATCAAACTTGGTACTCGGTACTGGACCCGAAGGACACTCTCTTTACCCTGCCCATCGCTCTGGTAAGCCAACCCATTTTTGCCTTTAAATGGACGGATCCTATGTCAGGAATGTATGAACAACTAACTTGGACACGCCTACCTCAGGGATTCAAATAGGCGCCCACCCTATTCGATGAGGCCCTGGCCAGAGATCTCATGAACTACAGAGAGGAGTACCCCAATGTAAGGCTGTTGTAGTATGTTGATGACCTCCTGATAGCCACTGATTCTCATGAGAACTGTATAAGTGCCACTCAGGCCCTTTTGTGGACTCTAAGTAAGCTAGGATATAAAGTTTCTGCTAAAAAGGCCCAGCTCTATCAGCAATGTGTAACCTAACTGGGGTACCAAATTCATGAAGGAAAAAGGACTCTGTCCTCTCAAAGAATATAGGCTATCTTACAGATACCTGTTCCCAAGACAAAAAAACAGATGTGAGAATTTTTGGAAGCTATAGGGTACTGCAGGCTTTGGATCATTAATTTTACAGAGGTGGTGCAACCTCTCTATGATGCCTTAAAGGGGATTACACAAGACCCCCTAAAATGGACTGAGACTCAAGATCAGGCCTTCAGTCAGCTAAAGTGGGCCCTCACTGAAGCACCTGCACTGGTTTTGCCTGATTTACACAAGCCCTTCTCTCTCTATGTTGACGAAAAAAGGAACATAGCTAAAGGAGTATTAACTCAAAGCTTGGGACCTTGGCAACATCCAGTGGCCTATCTATCCAAGAAACTTGATAATGTGGCCACTGGGTGGCCTCCTTGACTCTGAATAGTAGCTGCAGTGGCCTTAATGGTAAAGGAGGCTCAAAATTCAAATGAATTTTAGGAGTGTTTTCTCTAGATCTGTGAAGTATGTCAATGGTATTTTGATTGAGATTATGTTAAATCTGTATAACAGTTTTGGGATTATGGCCATTTTCACAGTGTTGGTTCTTCCTAGCCATGAGCAAGGAATATCCTTCCATTTTCTAATATCCTCTTCAATGTCCTTTTTTTAGGGTAGTATATTTTTCAGCATATAGGTCTTTTACGTTCTTAGTTAGGTTGATTCCTAAGTATTTTGGGTTTTTTTTAAATGTTATTGTAAAGGGTGATATTTCCATAATTTCTCTCTCAGTGAGTTTTTTGTTTATGAACATGAATGCTATTGATTTTTGAGCATTGACTTTGTATCCAGATATGCTACTGAATCTGTGTATTACCTCTAGTAGTCTTTTAATGGAGTTTTTGGGGTCTTCTATATAGAGTATTATGTCATCTGCAAATAGTGGTAATTTAACTTCTTTCTTTCCTATCTTTATTCCTTTTATTTCGCTCTCTTGTCCAATTGCCCTGGCTAGTGTTTTCAGAACTATATTGAATAGGAGTGGTAATAGTGGACATCCTTGTCTTATTCCTGATTTTAAAGTGAAAGCTTTCAGTTTTTGTCCATTTAGTATAATGTTGGCTGTTGGTTTGTCATAGATGGCCTTTATAAGGTTGAGGTAGACACCATGTATTCTGTGTTTCTGAAGAGTTTTTATCATGAACATGTGTTGGACTTTATTGAAAGCTTTTTCTGCATCTATTGAGATGACCATGTAGTTTTTGTTTTTGGCTCTGTTGATGTGGTGTATTATATTTATTGATTTGTGTATGTTAAAACATCCCTGCATTCCTGGAATGAACCCTACTTGGTCATGATGTATAGTCTTCTTGATGATTTGCTGCATTCTATTTGCCAGTATTTTATTGAGAATCTTTGCATCAATGTTCATTAATGAGATTGGCCCATGGTTCTCCTTTTTAGTTGAGTCTTTCTCTGGTTTTGATGTGAGAGTAATACTTGTTTCTAGGAATGATTTAGAGAGGATTGCTTTCTTTTCAATTTCATAAAAGAGTTTAAGGAGTATTGGCATCAAATCTTCTTTAAATTTCTTGTAGAATTCAGTTTTGAGCTCTGCTTTATACCATTACTACATCTGGAGTTTTCTATCTCATGTTTTATGTCTGAGTTGCCAACTCTCCAGAACGTACCTTCTGTCTGGGCTATTCTCATCCATGATCAGGGCACTTTATTTAACTCACTATGGTAACTATATGAAAATAGGCTCTTGACAGTTTGGCTTTGCTGTTTGCAGTTGGTAATGAATGGTGGCCACCATGCTACCCTGCCACTTGGAGCCAGCTGAGTATGGACTGAAACTTCCAACTGAGGGGAGAGAAGAAAAGATGGCAGACTGATAGGTAGCACAATAGAGAGCCTCTCTGAGAAAAACAACTCAGATGCTAGAATTTAACACTATGAAGAAGACCAGACAAAAGGAGAGGAATTCTCATAACCCAGGAAGAAACTGAGGAAAAAGAAGAAAAAGCATGGACAAATGGCTGGAGCTGGGTATGCTCTGGTTGCTGTACTGGGTGCATCTTAGAGTCGGGTGACTCAAGATTGAGCTGAGGTCGCGGCCCTGTCGAGAGGGGGGATTGGTGAGCCTGAGACCCTTGGTGGGAGGAGGTGCTGCAACAGGGAGTGGAACCAGCGAACTGAGCTGCACAGACTTTGGTGAGTGCTGAGAACTGGGTCCTCCAGAGAGGGGTGACCAGCTAGATGACATATTGGAGTTGGGCAGGAGAGGCTTGAATCAACAACTGAAGTGGCATCAGTCGGCAGCTCCTGGCCCAAAGCAGATTGGTGGAATCTGCTTGGGCTGGGCCATGCCCCTGGTTGGGACCCAATAGCCAGGGATGAGGCTGTCCTGAACCTGTGACATCTGCAGGGCACAGACTAACGTGATGAAGACACTCACTGGTTGACTGGCTTAGAGGGCAGCGGCTGGCCCACATTGCCCCTGTGTGCACCTCACAGATCAACAGCAAACAGGAGAGGGCAGCAATCCCTTAGCCAGTACAGTTCAGAAAAACTGTAAGCAACACGAAAAGGTCCTGAGACCTCCACCATTCACCTGTCTGAAAGAAACCAGAAACATGAAAAGACAGAGAAACAACAAAAAGCCTCCAACCACTGACCCAGGGAAAATGAGCCCAAGAGAGATAAATACAAAGGAGATCAAGGGCAGCAAACATGTAATATCAGACACAGCCTCAATGGAAATAAATACTTCTGTGACCTCATCAATGAATTTAAATCTGAAATTCTAACTCAGGTGATGCAAGATATAAGAAGATTAATAAAAGAAATGCTGGGCACTCCTCAAGAAGACACAAATGGAAGAACGGAGGAACCCAGAGAAAAGAGAGAAGCCTTTGATGAAGGATATAAACAAAATCTAGAATACATGAAATAGATCCAAAGAGAATATCAGGAAATTAAAAACTCCATTGAAAGCTGGCAAAACTCTTTGACAGAAGCTAAAGACAGACTTTCAAAACTGGACGATAGACTTGCAATGTATGATTGTGAAAGGAAGGATCTTTTAAAAATAACAAGAAACCAGGAAGTAACAATACAAAAGCTAGAAGATGACAGGAAGATTTATAACTTAAGAATAAAAAACATGAATGAAGCAGGGACAAACACAAATGAAATAAAAAGTCTATTTACAGAAATAATTAAGGAAAATTTCCCAAGTGTAGGAAATGGAAGTGATGTTCACATATATGAGGCATACAGAACTCCAGCCAGCTACAACCAAAACAGATCTACACCCAGACATATAATAGTCAGGATCCCAGAAATCCATCACAAGAACAGAATATTAAAAGCAGTCAGAGAAAAGAAACAGCTCACCTATAAAGGAAAACTCATCAAAATCACAGTAGACTTCTTGATGCAAACTATCAAATCAAGAAGAGCTTGGAGCAAAGTATTCCAAGCCCTGAAAGAAATCTCCAACCCAGATTGATGTACCCTGCAAAACTGTCTCTCAAAATTAATGGAGAGACAAGATATTTCCACAACAAAGAGGAACTGAGGGAGTTTGTGACCACTAATCCAACCCTGCAAAGAATATTGAAGGACATTCTAGAGAGAGAGAAGAAAATCACCAGGATTCCAGGAACAATGGCAGAAAGGCCTCAATGTAAGGGCAGACAGTGGAATGAAGGAGAAAAGTAAACAACAAAGACAGAAAAATAGCATAGCAGAGATGAGGCAGAAAAGACTGGCTATATCGCTGTTTTGTCTTGACTGATTTTATTCAAATCTGGTATGCTTGATAATATCAAGTCTGAGAGTAGAGGCAACTGCTCTGAAGATGAGAAGATTCAATAGGATACCCATTCTGGTTTGATTATTAACTACCTTTAAAGTCCTATAATGTCTCCAATGTTTGGTTTTTATTAATAGTGCTATGTACTGCTGTGTTTAATTATACTATGCCTGATGATATAGACAATTTTATTGAAAATAACAAGGGACATCATAGTAACTACCATAGATCACCTAGTGGTTTTATGTATCCTTTTCATTTTGTGTTTTTCTAGGAATTTGTTTTGTTGACTTGATTTGTTTTTCCCTCTAATACAGAAAGGCTAATTATACATGTAGAGACTTATACATGTGTAGAGCTTCTAAAAAGTTTATGAAAATTGATTATATTAATTTTAAAAAAACAGAGGAAAAGAAAGTACTGCATGTATGTTTAAGTGTGTAGGATTGATAACCATATTACTAAGTTTTTGTTGGATAGATGAACAGAACTGATTGCTGTTTCACTGTTTAAATGTCCACTTTGTATGCTTTACTTTTGTAACTTGAACAACTACTTCTAAGAGGAAAATATGTAATTATCAACTAGTGATTTCTTACTGTTTTTTTTTGAAATTATGTATTATTTCTGCCCTCTTACTGTTTCATTTTTTTTCTTTGAGTAAAATAAAAATTAAAAAAAATTCATCCATGAACCCATCAGGACCTGGGCTTTTCTTTGTTGGTAAGTTTTTAATTACATTTTCAGTTTCAATAGCTGATATTGGGTTATTCAAAATTGCTATATCTTCTTGGTTGAGCTTTGGTAGTTCATATGTTTCTAGAATCTGTCCATTTGCTCTGTGTTTTCCACTTTATGTGAGTAGAGATTTTTAAAGTAGGTGTTTATGATCTTTTGAATTTCCATGGGATCTGTAGTAATTTCCCCCTTTCCAGTCCTTATTGCATGAATTTGGGTTTTTTTCTTTCTTTTTCTTTATAAGGTTAGCTAGAGTTTGTCAATTTTGTTTATTCTCTAAAAAAACAGCTTTTTGATTCATTTATTCTTTGTATTTTTTTTTAGTTTCAATTGCAATGATTTCTGCTCTAATCTTTACAATTTCTTCTCTTTTATGAACTTTGGGTTTAACTTGCTCTTCTTTTTCTAGAAGCTTGAGATGAAGCATTAAGTTGTTTATTTGTGCTTGTTCTGTTTTCTTGATATGACAATTTATTGCTATATATTTCCCTCTTAAGACCACTTTCATTGCATCCCACAGATTACAGTATGTTGTTTCTGCATTTTCATTGAATTGTAAGTATTGCTTTATTTCTTCTTTAATTTCATCTGTAGCCCACTGGTTGTTCAGAAGGTTGTTAATTAATTACCATGTATTTATGCAGGTTTTGCAATTTATTTTGCCTTTAATTTCAAATTTCAGTGCACTATGGTCAGATATTATGCACGGGATAATTTCAATATCTTTGCATTTACTGAAGAATGGTTTATGGGATAATATATGGTCTCTTGAAGAATGTCCCATGTGCAGCTGAGAATATGTAGTCTGATGTGGTTGGGTGGAACACTGTAAACATCTACTAGGTCCAACTGTTTGCAGGTATGATTCAGTTCTATTATTTCTTTGCTGACTTTTTGTCTAGTTGATCTATCTCTTTGTGACAATGGGCTGTTAAGGGCCCCTGTTATAATTGTGTCCTTGTGTATTTGGTTTTTCATGTCCATTAGTATCTGTCTTATATAGTTGGGTGCTCCTGTGTTTGGTGCATATATATTTATAACTGTTAGTTCTTTCTCTTGAATTTTTCCATTTATGTGTATGCAGTGTCCTCCTCCTCCTCCTCCTCCTCCTCCTCCTCCTCCTCCTTCTTCTTCTTCTTCTTCTTCTTCTTTTTTATTGGTACTGGGTATTGAACTCAGGACTGTGTGCTTGCAAGGCAGGTGCTTATGACATTGTGCTAAATCCCCAGCCCTGTAGTGTCCTTTTTTATCTCTTTTAATCATTTTAGGTTTGAAGTTCACGTTGTCTGCAAATAGAATAATTACCCCTGCTTTTTTCTGGGTTCCTGTTGCATGGAATACTGTTTTCCATCCTTTAACTTTTAATCTATGAGTTTCTTTTTGGGTCAGATATGTTTCTTGTATACAGCATATTGTGGGATCATGTTTCTTGATCCATTCTGTCAACCTGTTTCTTTTGATAGGTGAACTCAGGCCATTTACATTTATGGATATCACTGATATTTACTGGCTTGACTTTACCATGTTATGTTCCAGTTGTTTGCTTTCTGATTTTCCCCCTTGTTTAATTGCTTGTCCTACCTGGTGGTTTCTTTCTGTTGTTGTTCTGGGGATTGTGGTCATTTTTTATCTCTGTGTAGTATGTCTTTCAATATTCTTTCTAGGGTTGGTTTGGTGGACGTGAATTTCTTCAGTTGTTCTTTGTCATGGAAGTATCTTGTTTCTCCATTAAATCTGAATGAAAGTTTTGCTGGGTACATCAGTCTGGGTTGAAAGTTGTTTTCTTTCAGGCTTTGAAATACCTCACTCCAAGCTCGTCTTGATTTAACGGTTTGTGCTGAAAAGTCTGCCATGATTCTAATGGGCTTTCCTTGATAGGTGAGTTGTGTCTTTTCTTTAACAGCTGTTAGTATTCTGTTTTTATGCTGTATGTCTGAGATCTTAATTATTATGCATCTGTGTGTAGATTTATGTTGGTTGTGACTGTTTGGCATCCTATATGCTTCACTTATCTACATATCAGCTTTTTACCCCATGTTTGGGAAATTTTCTGCTATTATTTCTGTGACTATTTTACATATTCATTTGCATTGACTCCTGATTCTTCACTAATGCCTATTAATCTTATATTGTTGCTCTTGGCATCATCTTGAAGCTTCTGGATTGTCATTTCATGCTGCTTTGTTATTTTTGAAAGTTCTATCCTTTCATGATTGCTAATTGCAATCCTGTCCTCAAGGTCTGAAATCCTATCCTCAGCTTCATTTAAATGGCTTTTCATACTTTGAATAGAATATTTTGTTTCTTGGATGTCTCTTTGAGTTTGTTGCATGAATTCTGCTTGTTTTCTTTCTTTCTTTTTTTTTTTAAATTGGTACCGGGGATTGAACTCATGACCACACACTGGCAAGGCAGGTGCTTATGCCTCTGAGCTAAATCCCCAGCCCTCTGCTTGTTTTCTATATTGTTCATTCAAGGTTTCAATCAGTTTCCCATGCTCATATACTTTTTTTTTCTCTATTTCTTCTTTAGCTGTACTCAACAATTCCTTTATTAAGGTTATTTCTATCTTTACATTGGAGAGTATTTGTAATTTGATTTCCTCTATAGCCTCATGGAGTTGTTTTTTTATTCCATTCACTATCTTTTCAGAGATTTCTGGTGTGTTCCTTTTGAAGTCCTCTATTTCAGTGTTTCCTATACTTGCTCCTGGGGGACTAGATGTTTGAGACTGCATTTTACTTTTTTGTTTTGCCATTTTACTCTTTTGAGTTGGTGTTTGCTCCTTCAATCCTGCTAGTGTCAACTTTTGGTAGTGTGTATCTTGGGGTCCTAATGTAAGGTTGATGTTTGTTCAATTGCTGGGTCCCACAATGAATAGGTGGGCCAGCCACCTGACTTCCTGTTACAGGGCCTGTTGGGTGAGTGCTATATTCTTCCTAGGCTGATAAACCTGGTAGTATCAATGTAGGTCAACTTTTAGTTCCTGCTATTACTTTGTCTTCAGGTTATTTCAGGTCATCAAATCTCCCTGTTTATAGTGTTTGTGTCAGCTGAGGCCATACTGTGTCCCTATTGTGTGCTTGTGTGTCTTATAAGCCCTTTTAATTTTCTTAAAGTTGGGCCAGTCCTTCTTGGCACCCTCCTCACTCTGCCTGGTGTTTTCTGTGTATAGGAAGGGGCCACCCACACTCTTGTTAGGCTCACCAAGGTCTTACAGTTAGTTAGAGGAAGCTTTACTACTGGCCCTATTGACCTGCTGTACACCTCTCTTTTAGGGGCATACTCACCAGACTGACTGGTTCCTGCTGAGATCTTCTGTTTGGGTGAGGCAGTTACTGAATCTCTCTTCAAGTTAGCACAGTTAATCCACTGTGGCTAAGGTTCGCCACCTGGGAGCGAAGTTCCAAGTTTTTTTCCCTGTGTGCTGGGATTCCGCCAGAGCTCATGGTCAGGGTCTGTGGCTGGATTCCTGGTCCTGCTAGCTGCTTGGAGTTCCCTGGGTGTGGCCTGGTTAGGCTCCGGTCCCTATCATGTAGTCTTCGGTGTCGGGCGTGGTCTTAACACCTGGGAGGGAAGCTCTAGTCCCTTTCTGTGTGCTGGGATTCCGCGTGGTCACAGCTTGAGGTGATTTTGTTTTTATATAAGTGTGAACATGGTTTCTTGCCTCTCTGTGGTTCTGTTTTGTTTTTTTTCATCTCTCCCTTCACTCTTTCCCTTCGGTCCTCTACACCAGCTTCCCAAAGTTAGCATCATCCCCCTTGGTCCTCCAAACTTACTTCTGATCTCTTTCTCTTCTTCTAATGCTTTATTTTCTCCTTAAACTATTTTAAATTTTAACCCCCAAGGGCAAAATTGACACACCAATTTATATATGATTGTATACTGCATATAATTTTCTGGTTTGTTTTAGATTTTGTTATATAACCACAAATCTAGTTCATATGGTTAAAAGTGGCAGATTAAAGGATAGCTCAGTTTGTCATTTTTTAAGGCTGCGTTTGATGCTATTAGTGCCCCTATAACCAAAATTGATGTAAATGTTCTAAATAAGTATTGGTCCTAGTATTCCACAACTGAGATTGACTAAAAGTCACAGAAAATACTGTGGCACAGTGCTAAAGAACCAGGGACTCTAAGCTCAGCTTAGAAAAGAAATGGAATCTATACAGCAGATTCAAGCATATATTCAGGAGAATAAAAATTCCACTGAAAGTATTTGAAATAGATCAGGCCAATGTGAGGACAGGCACTCAGGTATTGAAGACAGGTTTGCAGTTAGTGATAAGGAAAAGAAAAATTTCTTAGAAATAGCAAGGGATCATGAGAAATCAACCCAATAGCTGCCAGATGAGACAAAGAATAACAAAATGTTCACAGACATCATGGCAGAAAGGTTTCATGGAAGAGAAAAAGAATTTGACATACAGATAATTGAGGCATATTAAACTCCAATTAGCCAAGACCAAAAAAATCTACAGCCAGGCATATGATAGTCAAGATTCCAGAAATTCAACACAAGAATAGAATCTTAATTATCTATAAAGGAAAGCCCATCAGAATCATAGCTGACATTTCAGCACAAATTCTAAAGTAAAGGAGAGCATGGAGTGAAATATTCCAAGCTCTAAAGGAAAACAACTTTCAACCCAGATTGATGCACACTGCAATACTATCTTTCAAAACTGATGGAAGAATAAGACACTTTAGTGACAATGAACAGCTGAGGAAATTTATAACTACAAAACCAATACTCCAAAATATTCTGAAAGACATTCTAGAGAGAGATAATAAGGACTACAGCTCCATGAATCCTAACAGAAGGAATCCACCAAACATGACAATAACTAAACAGAGGGAAGGAGAAAAATGTAGGAGATCCAACAACAGAAAAATAACAAGTGAATATAAAGAACTTAATGGTGAACCTCAACCTTCTAGAAGGAGAAGGGCAGGCTAAGCCAAAACAACAACAGCAACATCAACAATAACAACAACAACAAAACCCCAAAAACCACATACAAGGGAGGAAAATATAAAGATCAAGGCAGAAATTAATGCATTGAAGACTGCAAAACAATACAAAGAATCAATGAATTGTTTGAAAGATTAAATAGAATCAATAACCCCTTATCCAACCTTATAAAAGGGAAATAAAAGACTCAAATCCAGGCCATTAGGAATGACAGGGGTGAAATCACAATAGATCCTGCAAAAATCCAGATCATCTATACCTACTTTGAAAACTTGTATTCCAAAAAGATGTGAAATATAAAAGAAATGGGAAGATTCCTAGATACATGTATTACCAAAACTGAATCAAGAAGATATAAACATCCTAAATAAACCAATATCAATAAATGAAATCATCTATCAACAAAGAATAGCCCATGCCCCGATGGATTCTGTGCTGAATTCTACAAGAAATTTAGAGAAGGCCTCACACCTCTACTTCTCAAACTCTAAAGAAATTGAAAAGGAAGCAATACTCCCAGATTTATTCCTGGAAGCAAGAATTCCCCTGATACCAAAACCAGAGAATGGCCCAACTAAGAAGGAGAATTATAGACCAGTTTCCCTAATGAACATAGATGCAAAAATCCTCAAGAAGATACTGGCAAACAATACAGCAAATTATCAAGAAGAATATAAACCATGATCAAGTAGGATTCATGCCAGGGAAGTAGAGATGGTTCAGCATACATAAATCAATAAATGTAATATACCAGATTAACAAAGCCAAAGTAAAAAATCATGTAATCCTCTCAATAGTTTCAGAAAAAGCTTTTGACAAAGTCTGGCATCTATTCATAATAAAAACCCTACAGAAAATTGGAATAGATGGTCTTTATCTCAATCGGATAAAAGCCATCTATGACAAACCAACAGCCAGTATCATTCTAAATGGACAAAATCCAAAAGCTTTCTCTCTAAAATCAGGAACAAGACAAGGATGTCTGCTATCTCCACTCTTATTTGACTTAGTTTCAGAAACTAGCTAGAGCCATTAGACAAGAAAGAAAGAAAAGGCATGAAGATAGGAAAAGAAGAAGTTAAACTATCATTATTTGCATATGACATGATACTCTACATAGAAGACCTCCAAAACTCCACCAAAAAACTGGTAGAATTAATAAGCAAATTCAGTATAATGGCTGATACGAAGTCAACACTCAAATATCAACAGCCTTTCTGTACATGAATAAAAAACTCACTGAGAAAGAAATCAGGGAAACAACACCTTTCATAGGAACACCCTCCAAAAAATATATAGGAATCAATTTAACAAAGGATGTAAAAGACTTCTACATTGAAAACTACAGTATTCTGAAAAAGGAGATTGAAAAAGATTAGAAAATGGAGAGGTAGCCCATGATCTGGGGTAGGAAGAATCAATATAGTAAAAATGAGCATATTCCCAAACTGCTATACAGATTCAATGCAATTCCAATAAAAATTGCAGTATCTTATCTCACAGAATTAGATAAAACAATCCTAAAATTCATCTGGAACTGGAAGAGATCTAAAATAGCAAAGGTAATTCTGGGAAACAAAGGCAAGACAGCGCATATCATAATCCCTGGTTTGAAATTATACTATAAAGCTACTGTGATTAGAAGCAGTATAGTATTGGCAAGAAAAACTCAAACAAACAAAAGAACAAAAAACGCATGGACTAAAGATCAAGGGAACAGATTAGAAGATGCAGCAACAACTACAGACACACTAAATCATCTTATCTTTGACAAAGGTGCTATAAACACAGTCACTGGAAGAAAAAAATGCCTCTTTAATAAATGGTGCTGGAAAAACTGGCTCTGCACATGCCAGAGATTTTAAAGTTGGATCCATATCTTTCACCATGTACTAAACTAAATACAAAATGGATCAAAGATTTAAATATTAAAACAGAAATGATAAATCTGCTGGAAGATAGAGTAGGTAAAACTCTTGAAGACACTGGTGTAGGCACAGACCTCATGAACAAAATCCTGATTGCACAGGAAATATCACAAAGAATCAAGAACTCATATTAAGAAGCTTTCGCACAGTAAGACAAACCACCAGTAGAGTGAACAGACAACCCACATTGTGGGAGAAAATATTTCCCAGCTGATCCTCAGACAAAGGATTACTATAGAGAACATATGAAGAACTAAAAAAAAAAAATCACTCCTCCAAAATTTAGAGATCCAACCCAAAAAAGAGCAGCTGAGATGAATACACACTTCTCAGATGAAGAAATACAAACAGCAAGTAAATATATAAAAAATGTTCAATATCACTGGTCATTTGAGATATGCAAATTAAAACAACTCTGAGATTCCACCTCACTCTGGAAAAAATGGTTATTATCAAGAAATCAACCAATAACAAATGCTGGAGGGGCTGTGGGGGAAAAGGAACCTTTCTTTACTGTTGGTGGGAATGTAGACCTCAAAAAACTAGGATTGGAGGTCCCATTTGACCCACCTATTCCCCTTCTGGGTATCTTCCTAGAAGAATTAAAAACATCATATCACAGTGATATATGTGTATCCATGTTTATAGCAGCACCACTTGTTTTAGCTAGATCTTGGAAACAATTTAAATGCCCATGAACTGAGGAATAGATAAAAACGTTGTGGTATTTTTATACAATGGAGTACTATTAGTCACCATAAAGAAGGGTAAACTTGAGACTTTTATAGGTAAATGGATGCAACTTGAGACCATACTCATAAGTGAAATAAATCAGACATGTGTAAACATCATATTGCCTCACTAGAGTGAGAAACTGAAAGACACTATATATATAAAAGATAGCTATAGTACTGATTTATCTGAACTCATTGAAGAGAAAGTTTTGTACTAGTATTGTTCAGATGGTTAAATGCAGATGTCTTGTATTCTGAGTAGAAGATTTGGAGATAACAATACACAACATATATACCATTGTTACCCTCTAATGATTGTGTTTTGAATTTTTTCTCTTTAAAATAAAAAAGGGTATTTTAGAGGGAATTGGAAATTCAGGAAATGCTCAGTGATGTCATCAGCAAGAGTGAACGCTCGTTTCCCTTCCATCTCAGTAATACCACATCAGTGAGACCTAAAGGCAACCATGGGCATTTTCTCAGAGCAGGCAACTTGGGATCACACTCTCTAAACAAGTGCTAATCATTTGGAAACATACCAAGCACACTTCTCTGGTAAAACAGAAGAGAACAAAACTTTTGTGGATAAGTGAGAATTGTCCACATTGAAAATTAGGTCCCAAAATTAAAAGAAGGAAAATGGCAGCAATGTAATATCACTGATTTAGTTAAGACATAGAACATGTAAAAGGGTGTTTTACACACACACACACACACACACACACACACACACACACACAGAAGAAGAACATGAACAGAGTGCTGGAGAAAAACCTAGCTCAGGAGAGCAAAGCAAAGAAGTCTATGTATGTAATGCCTGGATTATCCAGTGGCGGACAGTAATAATGTAAGTGTAATAGTACAGGGTAGTAAATCTTTATGGATAATTTGGCCATGCAAGAGTTTATGAAATTTTCCTCACTAATTTCATAGTAATGGTTACCTGGACTCTATTAAAGGGGAAAGAACTCCTGATTGTAGGAAAGAATACCTGGTTGCAGGCAGGGATGGATAAATAGAACTATTGGGTGGAGATAGAATAAAGGAGTAAAAAAAACAGTGATAGGCAGTGCTGATCTCATGATCCTCATAAGAAAAGATACTTATTATGCTGGGGATTTAGCTCAGTGGCTTAAGCGCCTGCCTGGCAAGCCTGTGGTCATGAGTTCAATCCCTGGTAACAACAACAACAACAACAACAACAAAAGAAGAGGTACAGATTATTTGAGTAAGTACAGAACACTGAAATACATGGAAAAACAGATAACTTTATGGGAATATAAAGGTTATAAAGACAGTGATGTGGAAAGTAACCATTCTTAGATTTTAATACTGTGGTACTTACAAAAAGAAGTATCTGAGTAATTCACATAATAGGTTTATGACCCATTAGTACTTTTTTCCTTGGCCTGTATGTTTGAGATAAAATTGTTTTCCCTATGCCAGTGTTACACATTAAACATTATTTCTGGTGGAGTTCATATCTTTGGGTGACCACTTACTGGTATCCTTGTTACTGATGTAATGTTTCACTAAGGATAAGTCAGCTAAGGCATGGACCAGAATGTGGAGGGGTGATTTTATAAGCATGGATTCCATAAAAGGATCTATATTGATTAGTAAGTCAACCAGTATTGGGGACCAAAAATAAACAATGGCTAATTTTGCATACTTCCCTAAGGGATAAAATGGAGACTTGGGTTTATTGGTACCACACATTTGAGATTTCCTATTGACTCTTCTTAGCATAAGGCCATTTCACCCTCTTCAGTCATCCCAGGATTATACTCCAGAACAAGATTATTTTTAGTATATGATCACCTCTTCTCTCTTGAGTCATCCAAGGATTATACTCGCCCACAGAGTTGCAAACCTCTGAGTCTTCCCCAAATTGAAATCTTTTGTTAGTCCTGCCTATTACTGTATACATCCAATAAATGGTGGCTATTCTGGAGTGTCTGGAGAGGATCCACCTGGAGACATCAATTTCCCAGCCACTCATGTGTTACTAAACTTGTCTCTTTTTTTTTTATTTTCTCTCTGTACCCTTAACACAGACAATAGGGGCTCTTCGCCGGGTCCCTGATAAACCAGGTAAAGGTGAAGGCCAGGTAAAGGAGGGCAATTTGGAATTATATCAGTATATTCCAGGGGAAAGTCTTGCAGTGCTTCTTTGGAACATGTAAATGTTGTGGAAATCATACTAAAAATATCATTTGTAGGAGGTAGGTAAACCCTCAAAGTCATTGTCTCAAAAATGATATATTATTCATTCATTTGTTTACTTCTTCCTTTAATAAATAATGAGAATTTTCTATGTGCTTGACACTGTTAGGAACCTAACTAGGAATACTGATGAATAAAATAGATAATTTGTTTAGAGCTTAAGTCAAATGGGGAATAGAATAAATAAAGTTAATAAAGGACCATGTGGGTAATTCCATAATGTTAAGTGCTAAGAAGAAAACAAATATGTACAATGACAATTCCATAATGGGTTGGTCACAATAGAAGATCTCTCTAAGGAGACTTTTAATATGAATCCAAAAAGATGAAAAAAGAAACCCATCATATGTAAAAAGAATCAAAGAATGAATAGGAGTAAAAATTCAGAGGGAGTGAGACATGAGATAAGACCAAATGAAGCAGAACTTTGTAGGCCATAGTGGTGAGTAATTCACATCATAGGTTTATGACCCATTAGTACTTTTTTCCTTGGCCTCTATGTTTGAGATAAATTGTAAAATGGTAAAGTTTTAAGTAGGGTGTAGTATAATATTTGTTTTTGTTGTTGTTGTGGAAAATAAATGAGTAGAGGCTGGTAAGAATAGAAGTGGTGAGACTCATGTAGTATTTACACGAGAGGTAATGAGAGCTTGGATAAGGGTAGAACATACTGTTTTCTATTAGCTAGTTGATCTGTGTCTCCTAGGTAGAGTCAATATGGTGATTATGGCATGTTGTTGGCTAATGTGTATTGATGACACAGGGAGCTGACAAAATAGCAAGCCAGCAAGTAAAAGGAATGCAGGAGAAAAAATTTTAATGAGGCTTTAAAAGGCAATAAATGTATTTATTGGATTCTCTCTCTCTCTCTGTCTCTGTCTCTGTCTCTGTCTCTCTCTCTCTCTCTCTCTCTCTCTCTCTCTCTCTCTGTGTGTGTGTGTGTGTGTGTCAAAGCTGAGGATTAAACCCAGGGTCTTGAAAACTAGGGAGCAGGAATTAGAGGCACACTTGAGTGACAAATAACTAATGTATAGCATTGAGGTTTTTAAGAGTCCTTGCTCCTTGAAAAATACTTATCTTTCTTGCCTGGGTTCTGACAATTTATAAGATAAAGCAGAATAAACACTGAGTTAAGAATATTCATTTTGTTACCCACAGAGGTCAAGATAAAAATATATGGGTCTGCTGGCTAAACCTCAGGATCAGGAAACTTCCTCACCCTGTGCCTGGAGCCAAGTGTGTGCTTCCTGTGGGTAAACTCGTTTCCACAGGAATGACAGGGGTGTGTGTGAGAGCAGTTAATCTCTGCAAATTTACCAGGCAGGTAATCACTGTATCTGCTCAGACACAGAAGCAGTATGGAGTTAAGCATGGAGAAAGGCCCAGGCTACCCTCGAGATACTTCGCCAGGAAAGGTGCACTGTGAGGGGAAATATGCAGGATTTGAAGGGAGACAGGTGCATTTCACAGGGAGAGAGGCAGAGCCTGCGTGGATCCCCAAGCTATAAACAATATTCTAAGGGGAGTCAACTTCTTTGAAAAAGAGAGAGTTTAATTTCTGCTGGGTAGGTTAGAACTTTTGGCTTATATAGAAATTACCTTCAATAAACATTAATCATTGATCCTTCTTTGCATCTTCTGACTCAGAGGAATTGATGTCTACTAGCTTGCAAAGAAACAGTCACTGAAGTTCCTGACAGCCCCAAAGACCAGTCCCATAGCTATAAGCATTGATTATTCCCAAAATCTAATGAATCTAGGAGACTTTTAGAAAGCTTGTTGGCCTAGAGAAACTCAATCCAACTCAATGAACTTCCTTCCTGAACTGCCTTTGAGTCAATCTACTTTCTACCTATGCCTTAGAAGACTGCGGAAGATTTGTGAAGAAACAACTGCAAGGAGACTTCATTATCTGAGAATTCATTATCTGTATTTTGAGAGTTGAAAGACTGTAGTACAGCAAAATTCTGTCTTAGAGTTTATCTCTCACAAATTTTAAAAGTGAAGATTTACAGATAAGTAGAAGAGAGGCGAGTAGGATAGGTGCCCCCCAAACTTTAAAATAACGTGACTTGGAGGTAGGCTGGGAGGAATGAGCAACAATTCGAGTTTTTAAAGGTTTCATAGTCCTGTCCCACTGGGTCAGGATGGCGTTTCTGGCTCCATTCCATTTTCCAGGGCCCACTAGGCGGTACTGGTAAGGGGTACATGGTCCAAAGAAAACCTCCCAGGCCAGTCTGGGGTCCTTGAGGAACAGAAGTGGGATGTTGGGCTTTGCACCAATGCATGCAGCCAGCTCATCCATGTAGCGGATGTAGTCGAGTTTGTCTTGACTGGTGTCTTTAATCACACCCCTGCGAGGAAAGAAAACAGAAGACTGTCATCTGTCACTCCCTGCCCTGCATTTCTCAAGCTATAGGACTCACCCTTCTCCACCATTTTATTACTTGATTTGCACAACCGAACTATATTTAGAAAAGTGTTTTGTGTTAGAAAGAAAAAAGAAAAGGAATCACCTACAGAAGGCATAGGTAAAAGTAATTAATTTATGAAAGGAGGCAGTTGGCAGAGAAGTTTTCAGTTCTCCAACTTGCCATGGATTAAATCGGATCAGCCCAAATGCAGTAATTGTTGATGAATGGAAAGGATCAGAAAGCACCACACATGTGGACTCCTGCGTTTTGAAACTGATGATAATTGTGAGTCAAGTGATCCATCCTTGGTAGGACTAAATTTGACATGAATATGAACATAGTGTATGTGAAGCCTTTATTCATAACTACATAGCCCTTAGTAAATTTTCTTAGGGTCTTAAAGTCATCCAATAAATAAATGAACAAACAGACAAAACATTTCAGGCCATACTAGGTGCTGGGTTCTAAGAGTGAACAAAACACAGTCATCCTTGATATCAGTTTATACTCTAATGGGGAAAACAACAGACTATAAAAAACCCAAATAGATACATATATATCGTGCGATCAGTAAATCGGGACTTGCAAGAGATACACCAAAGAGGGTCATTGGGCCTGCGTGGGCCCGCTTTTCTATAATGTGGTTAAGAAAGGCCTCTCATGGGGTGACGTTTGAGTAGTTTGAGCATGCAGATGCCTGAGGAACACCCCCAGACTAAGTACAGAGGCTCTCAGGGGTGATGCTTGGCCTGTACAAGGAGGAGCGGGGAGGCTGGAGTGCCTGAGGCAGTGTGGGTGAGTGGAGAACAGTAAGCAATGAGGGTGATAAGTGTGCACGGAGAGCTGGGTGCCCAGGGAAGCTGTGGTGGCTGAAGGGAAGCTTCTGAGAGAGAACGTGACACAACTGCAGGGCTTTGAACAGGGAGCAACACGGTGCAGCTCACCTTTGTTGCTATGCCGAGACTAGAGAAAGGGCAGAGTGGAAACTGGGAGACTCATAAGTGGCAGAAAGTGTCCTAATAGCCTTAATAGTCCTAACAGCCTGGTAGCAATGGGGGTCCTGAGAAGTGTTTGAATTCTGGATTTATTTGGAAGGTAGGAGCCAACAGTATTTGCTGATGTGAGAGAACAAGTGGAGAAAAGGGAGAAAAAAATCTCAGACTGGTTGGGCCGAAAGAGGGTGTTAGAGTTTGGTTTTTGGCTAAGCATGTGCTTGTAATTGCAGTTAATCAGGAGACTCAAGCAGGAGGATCACCTGAGCCTAGTTCAAAGCCAGCTGGGAGATGCAGTGAGATTTCAGCCCCCTCCCCAAAAGAAGGAAATAAAGAAAGAAAGACAGAGGTCATTGTCAGGCAGGTTAAATTTGAAATGCCTATTATAGATCTAAGCAGAGAGAGTAGGAGTCTGGCTCTGGAAGATTTGGGTTAGTGACACAGTTTGAAAGCCACAAGTAATGATAGAATTGCAGCCACAGGCTTGGATGAAGCCATGGAGGTGTGAGTGGAAACAGAACTGGGATCAAAAACTGGGTTTCACCAAGTTTTGGGAGTGAGGAAGTGGAGATAACCAGGAGATACATGGGAAGGTAAGTCTTAGAGGTATGAAGAGGACAGCCAGAATGATTGCTGGTGGAAGGGGTTACACGAAGGCAGGATTGTCACCTGTGGGGGGCCAGGCTCTGTGTTCCACTGAGAAGTTAGGACTAAAACTATATTCTTCTGACTCAAGGAAAGTGGTTTCCAACTTTCATACTGCTCCTGTAGGAACAGTTTTTATACTGAGAACCTCTGTCCTTTTTACCTTTGTAACAGTTTATTGGTCTGGTTTCTCTACGGCATGCTGTATGTCATACCTTTTAATGAGCAGCTCCTTTTGCACCACCTCGGCCATCAATTTCTGGGATGGAGGTATCTTACAGAGCCCTACGAGAAAAGTCAGAAACACAGAAAGCTATACATAGTTTCTCCCTTGTTTAAGTGTCCTTTATTTATGCTCTCCATCTTCTCATTTCTGGTCTCTTACTGGTCCAACTTCAGAACAAACCTTGGAGAGGAACTGGAGTGCACCGGTAATTTTCCAGAGCTCAAACTCCCTGCCTAACTCCCTTAACCAGGGGACACTGCCGCCAGATTGTGAGATGGAGGCCCTGTGGCCCAGCCCTCAGCCTGTGCTGCATTTGCCAGACATCAGCATCTGCTATGGCAGCTGGCCTGGTCTCTCCCTCTCCATCTGCTCTCGTGCTCTCTCTCATATACACACATGCACATGTGCAAAGACTATAATATATATATATATAATATTCTCTAATGTATATATTATTCATATATATATTAATTGCTTAAATAGAGACACTTAAAGTGACCCCACTTTGTAACTCTCTTTGGGACATCTTCAGCTTCGCTATATAGGGAGCCTCAGGTGTTGAGGGGGCCTAGGGGACAGGCATTGTATTGGTCTTACAGAGTCCCTTTCCTTGGAGTTGCTGCTGTGAGGACACATTTCTTCTAAATCTCCCATTTGGCCAGGCTCAGCACTTGGCTTCTGCTTTTATAAATCCTAAACTTTGTTTTTTTCTTAACAGATTGGACTTTGGCCATTCTCTGCAGTGGCTCAGCTGCTCTGGTTTAAAATCCAATTCTGTCCTCTGGGTTCCTGGGACCTCTGTACCTCCTCTCATGATGCAAACTCTGTCTTCTCCCTTCCCTTGCTTCCTCATCCATGGCCATTTGTGGCCTTGCTAATCTGCTGTGTTCACTGCCCCAGTGTGGCTTGTCCTGCCTTGCTAGGTACCATGTGCCAGCCCCAGGCATGGGTTTATTATTCACAGGGGACAGGT
This sequence comes from Hydrochoerus hydrochaeris, assembly GCA_004027455.1. NCBI lineage: Eukaryota > Metazoa > Chordata > Mammalia > Rodentia > Hydrochaeridae > Hydrochoerus > Hydrochoerus hydrochaeris. The sequence goes on along the minus strand of PVLA01012300.1, from coordinate 4,409 downwards.
CTGACTCAGCACCAGGGTGTACTTTCAAGTAGGATCAGTTTATCCTTTAACAAGCTAGCAAGGCTCAGTAGGAGGCCTTTGGTGAAGCCTGCAATTACTCATAGGGTGTGATCTAATCAAGTTTTGTTTTGTCAGCTTTGTCATTCTAATAAACACATTGGAACTCATTATAAAATACTCTCAAAAGCCAGGTATTTAAAAGTCTTCTGTGAATTTAAGATAATAGGAGAGTGTTGTGAAAGCTCTGTAATTGGCCTTAAGAAAATACAAATTTATGATAAATTAAGAAGGGATGAGAATTTTTTTCCTGTAATGTAAATAAATGGAAGAATCTCCTAAATACTTCCTCTCCTCTTCCCTATTCAAACAGAATATTTGCAAATTTAGGAGAACATGGATTTCTAAGTATAGTTAATATCTACTACATTTGCACAGTGGGATAGAATTCAACACTACTTAACACTGTCTTAATGTTATTTATAAGTCATGGGTGATTATTTTTATTCATTGAAGTCAACTGGTTGGCTCAATTTTGAATGTTGTTCATATTTTAAAATAATATAACTGCTGTTCTTTAAAATATCTACTCATCTAAAATGTGCCCTATTTTAGGAAGTGTGATAGGAATAGCAATAGGAAAATGACAGGATCACTTTCTGAGCATTCACTATGTTTCTAGTAGTTTCCTATTTGATTTGCAGACATTCTCTGTTTCATAACATTTTTGAGAAAGAAGGTTTATTATCCTCATCCTGTAAATGAAGTAGCTGAGATTTAATTAGTTCCTTACAAAATTAATGAGTGTCAAAAGCTAGGATTGAATCAAACTAGGTGACTCCAGCACCTGGGCTCTTGTAGTAATAACTGACAACATGTAGTATCTAGTGTCTGAAATATTTTATGTGCATTTCTTTTAAAGGTTTTTATCTGCTCATATATAAATTTTGCTCATACTATGCATTTTTCCAATATCTTTTTTTTAGAAGCAATATAAAGTTCTGGTAGTAATACATGGAAAGACTTTTGAGTAAACAAGTCTAGACTACAGCACAACAGGATCTTGAAGATGAAACATTCAGTTAATCTGAAAAATTTGATTACTTTTGTTGCCCAAATTTATCCCATTTACAGAATAAAAAAATTCTTCTACTGAATCATATGGAGTGACATTTGCACATCCATTATAATGTCACTTGTACATACACTTAATTGCTCATTGAATTTTTCCTAATAGTTTGTATTACCTTAGCTCCCATCTGTCTCACTGCAGCTAAATGGCAGGGCACTCATTTTAAGATGCAGTTGCTCAGGCAGAGCTCTCACTAGAGCCAGTTACCTTTGAAGACTCTTGTGGCCCACCGTGCTTGGAGCTCTGTGGCCGCTAAGATGGATCCAGTAAGGCCTATCAGGCCAATGATCGCTAAGGTTGTTTTTTCCAGATTTGGGGGAAATACCCGCTTGTACAGGACCATCTTCTTTGTACAAAAACTTTTGAGAGGTTCTTCAAGAAAGGGAAAAGAAAATGTATATCCCGTGGCAAAGATCACTGTATCGACGTCTGCTTCCACTGTCCCATCTTCAAAGACAGCGGAGGTCTCTGTAAACTTCTTCACGCTGGTTTTCACAGTGATTGTCCCGCACAGAATGCAGGTTGGCAGCTCATCATTTATAATGGCTTTCTTCTTTTTCCTTTAACACAAAGGAAACACATATTCACTGTAGTTATTATATCTATGAGATACTTTGACAAGTTACTTATTTAGTCAAAGAAACTACCTACCAAGCTAAGAAAATGAACTGACCAAGGTCTAAGTCACAGTTGTCTACCTGACTTCCCATGTTCATATTTTGTTTTCTTGCTCCCAATAAAAGGCATGTGGAACATGACTCTATTCTTTCCTGACTCAATTTACACTTATGCTTCTCTTGGAATGAATCCTGAAGGATGCTTTGCTTAAAGTGTTAGGATGAGAATATACAGCAAAGCATTTGATGATGAATTTAAGGCTTCATGTCACCTGGGCCTCCAGGAATGACATTGGTAAAAGAGGGAATTAACAAGAAATTCTTTGGATAAAAATTTCAAAACTGAATCTATCTGCACTGATAAATATTTTCATTGTGAATGTTATTCTACCTATGGTAAAGTTACTTACATGTTTAGTATATAGAGTTATACTGCCTCTATAAAATTTGCCACAAGTTTTTCTAAGTTGAAATATATCTTACCAAGGAATATTTAGGTTAATCACATAATAACAATCATACTTGATGAACTTTTATACATCAAAGTTTTCCTTTTCCTTACCAGTTTGCAATTTTACAGAGTTAAATTAAAATATACCATTTCAGAAATTCTTGTTATATATTCACATCGCTAATCACCCAGATAAAATAGACATGTATTATAGGTTATGGAGAGCTGACGGTCTGCATTCACTGATGCTTCAGTGTCACTGTTTCTAGGTAGTAGCAATTACAAGATTCCTTAAGGCCAATTTAGAGTTCCTGATTTTTAGGGTGGTAGTGAGTGATACCATCTTTCATTTTCTTCTAGCCTTATGAACTAGTATTTCTGTTATTAGAGAATGTTCCTATTTGAAGAGCTGCTGTGGTCCTGAATGGACATTGTTCTAGGGAAAGAAGTTCACAATGGGAGAGACAAAGACAGTATTACAATTACAGAAAATTCTCAGTTCTGAGTAATATAGAAAGAGAAATAAATATTGATTAAAAAGTTCCCATGAGAAATGCAGATTAAAACTGCAATGAGATACTATCTTTCTCCATGCAGAATGGCTAAATAAAAAAGAAAACAAAAATAGCAAGTTCTGGTTGAGGAGAGGAAAATAGAGAGTTTTTATAGATTATTGGTGGGACTATAAATTAGCCATTAGGGAAAACAGTATAGAAGGTTCTCAAAAATCTAAAACTAGATCTCCATATGATCTAGCAACTTTGCTTTTGGGTATATATCTAAAGAAAATCAAATCTTTGTACCAAAGTGATACCTGCATTCCTGTTTATTATACAAGCCTGGGTTCCCACTAAAGGATAGATGAACAAAAAAAGTGTGGTAAATATGTACAACGGAGCATTTTAAGTTGTAAAGAATGAAATCCTGTCATTTGCAGCAAAATAGATGGAACTGGAGGACACCATGTTAGGGAAATAAGCTGGAAAAAGAAAGACAAGTACCACATGTTCTCTCATCAGTGGAAGCTAAAAGTTGAATGACTATTGGAAATTGAGAAGAGTATTGTATGATGGGAATCTAGAAAGAAGTGGCTGGATTTGATCAATGTATGTATGGAAAAATCACACTGGACCCACTAATATGTGCAATTAATATATGTTAATAAAAATTTAAAATCCCTGTAAAAGATAAACTTTACCCTTTTGTAATACTTAATCCATAATTCTCATGGTTCAATCTTTTATTCATCTGCCTCTCTTGTATCCAGTTTAGCAAACACGAAGGTACAACTTCAGCAAGCAAATTATTGCATCTTCTTGTTGTCATCATATTACGAGGGTAGCCCCCATCTGAAGAGCGGCTATAAACCCAGGTGCCAGTCCTAGTACTAAGAAACACCTAAGAAGTAAGGAATGAAGGATAAATACATGTCTGTTACTTAGTGATATTTGTATTTGATGATTTTCAAGAGTTCTTATTATTACATTCTGGTCTTCTAAAATAGAATTTTAAAAATAAATTTATGTTTAAATATGTATGCTGCTGCTATTGTTTGAAAAAAACCTACTTTACCTGATTTATACATATTAAGTATTTTCATGATGTTTATAGAATTATATAAATAAAGTTATAATGTTTGTAGATATATATATATATATTGATCTGGCAATTCTTAATGTAATAATATAGAACTTAAAGTAAACATTAAAATCAGTTTTACTTGAATTAATTACAAATCTATTTTTTCTGAAGCTAATTATGGTCTTGTAATTTATGCTAAAGTCAATTGTCAATTTTATGTCTGGGCTTTCAGAAATCATGTATATTTCTTGGTCAAATTAAAGCTTGCTTTTAAAGGGCCAAATCTGATTTCTAACGGAAAACTTGCAGACATTTGAAAACAATGTCTCTTTTCAAAAAATTTTTTTGACTAAAATTAAAAAGAAAGATAATTGGCCCAGTTGGAGCAATTTTAATATTTAGTCTTCTTCCTGAAAGAGCACATCTGAAAAATGCTGTGTGGCCTGCCGTTCACAAAGTGTTCCTACCCTCTTTTTTGGAGATAGTTTGATTGTGTAAAGTGTGGTCTCCTAAGTGGTTCAACAAAGACTAAGGGTGGCTCAGGCATTTTCATGATTGTTTTTCACTTACCCCACGTCAGCATCATTTAGCAACTGGCCAGTGTGTTCTAGAGCCTTGAATCTCTCTCTCT